>CAJUYG010001277.1:66131-97883 GCA_910591675.1 Galerucella calmariensis
CAAATATCATACCATAGGGGTAGAGGGTGGGGGTGAGTTTGGGAAATATTAGGGTTGGGGTAATTTTGACTGAGTCATAAAATTCTACACCCTATGTTAAGTATGTATGCCAATTTTCATATTTTTTTCTCCATTATTACCAAAGATATATATTAAAACGTGTTTTGAATTTGCGGACTTGTAATTTTTTTGGAAAAAATTGAAAACCTCTTGATTTCGAAACACGGGTTTGAACCATTTAGAGTCATATTTTGGGAATGAAAAAAATACTGCGAGTTAAGATTAATGGTGAGTATTGAAACCAAAAAAAATTATATTCAAATATCATACCATAGGGGTAGAGGGTGGGGGTGAGTTTGGGAAATATTAGGGTTGGGGTAATTTTGAGTGTGTCATAAAATTCTACACCCTATGTTAAGTATGTATGCCAATTTTCATATTTTTTTCTCCATTATTGCCAAAGATATTTATATTAGGGTTGGGTTACTCAGGGATAAGTTTCCATTCATTTTTTCATTTGTGGGCTTATTTCCACACCACCTGATATATCAATTTTCCAAGTATTACTTAATTTATCCAAAATAAATAAAATTGCAAAATCTTAAAAATGTGTCTGTCATCTTCAAAGACTTTTTTTCATTGCTTGTCCGTATGCGTGTTCTAGCTTTTGCTATTCATTTTGGGCTAAGTTTATTTGCTTTTCTGGAAAATTGGTATAAAGAGGTAAAGCCGCGGCGCGTTTTTTTTCAATGTGGTATCCCCCGCAGTATTTTTTTTATTTTCAAAATATGACTCTAAATGGCTCAAACCCGTATTTCGAAATCAAGAGGTTTTCAATTTTTTCCAAAAAAATTACAAGTCCGCAAATTCAAAACACGTTTTAATATATATCTTTGGCAATAATGGAGAAAAAAATATGAAAATTGGCATACATACTCAACATAGGGTGTAGAATTTCATGACACACTCAAAATTACCCCAACCACAATATTTCCCAAACTCACCCCCACCCTCTACCCCTATGGTATGATATTTGCATATAATTTTTTTTGGTTTCAATACTCACCATTAATCTTAACTCGTAGTATTTTTTTCATTCTCAAAATATGACTCTAAATGGTTCAAACCCGTGTTTCGAAATCAAGAGGTTTTCAATTTTTTCCAAAAAAATTACAAGTCTGCAAATTCTAAGCACGTTTTAATAAATATCTATGGCAATAATGGAGAAAAAAAATATGAAAATTGGCATACATACTTAACAAAGAGTGTAGAATTTTGTGACACACTCAAAATTACCCCAACCCCAATATTTCCCAAACTCACCCCCACCCTCTACCCCTATGGTATGATATTTGCATATAATTTATTTTATCGCAAATTTTATTCCATCAAATATACATATGCCGAATACCAAATTTTTATTTTCATTCGTAAAGACGGAATAAAGATTTTTATATATATGAAATAATCGATTTTTTTTTTAAATTTTTCCCTCATAACTTTGTTACAAAAAAAGTTGTTAAAATGAAATTTCAGGGTTATACGAGAAAAAATATGTAGAATTTGATTCCATATTTAAAAATTCATTTTTACGAATTTTTGAAGGTGACATCCCCCCATCCCCCCCTATGGGGGGATGTGGATGGATAGTTATGTTATTTTGTTCAGTGATTCTGTTAAATATACATATGCTAAATATCAAATTTTTATTTTTATTTGTAAAGATGGAATAAAGATTTTTATATTTATGGAATTATCAATTTTTTTAAAACATTTTTTCCGCATAACTTTTAAAAAAAAAAAGTTGTTGAAATGAAATTTCAGGGTTATACGTGAAAAAATACGTAGAATTTGATTCCATATTTAAAAATTCATTTTTACAAATTTTTCACGGTGTCGACCCCCCCCATCCCCCCCTAGGGAAGGGGTGGGGATGGCTGATTATGGTGAATTTGAAAATTATCAATTACCAATACATTTCCGTGTATAAGTGCAGAAAACTCCAATTTTGGACGAATTATACCATAATATATATGTTTAAGTGAATCGATATTAGTGAAGCCTGTTGTTTGCCGCATAGTATAGCCCAATAACTGATTAGCACTTATATACAGTACGAGCTATGTATAAGCATCACATCATAACCAAACCACTTGAACTGATGGACTCCGACAATACTGTCCGAACGCCAGTTTCCGGATCATAACATGTTGTGTTCAACCAATTATTCTTCATCTGGGCAGAGACGATACTTGGCGTTCTTGACAAGTCCTTTTCTGTCCAGATAATAGATTAGTCTCCAGTGTCCTGTCATTCGTGGCACTTAGCATGACAACTCCTTTCCTGACAAGCTGGCTATTTCATACCAAGACAACGTTTCTCAAGTTCGATAAGGTGTAGCTTATTATCTCGAGCTAGTTCTAAGGTTTATCTTTGGGAGTTGCAGCCTGGTTGTCGGAAAGGATTGATCTGTTAGTGTAGCTATTAGCTATCATCTACCCCACGCACATATCAGAAGGGAAATATTCCGCTTCAAACTTCTTCATGGTAACCAAGACTTTCTTCCAGTTGACCAGTAAGCAAAAGGGAAGCTCTTTGTGGATCCGCCTTCGAACCAGCTTACAAGTACGAAGGATTCACTCAGTATGAAAGAATCTAATGTAAGTACAGTTGTAGCGGAATTTTCAGTGGCTCACAGCTCACATAGCATAGCATAGCATAGCATAGCATAGCATAGCAGTTTGCCCTTCACAACGCAACTTTGGACGTGTATATTCTCGCTACCCTTCCCCATCTGAAGATGAGGGGGTGATTATCACTCCCGATGACTAAAAAAATCATTAAGCAATAAATAATGGTTGACTTGAGTTAAGCGTTGAGAAAACGATAGTACCAGCCTTTATATACTCTAACTCAGTTTCGTTTCCATAATTCTAAAACTATTCTGCCATTTATCATTCAAATGGGTTTTGGCCAAGTCGCAAAAGGTCACGTAGTGTGGAGGTTTTTATAGATTCAAGAATATAAAACACGATACACTGTTGCGAAATACAATTTGGCTACAAATTACGTTATAATAGTTAATTGATGCATTCTTGGAAGAACAATTACAAACGAATAAAAAATAAGAGGTTCATTTGATTTATGAAAAGCAGTGAATTGGGAATATAAATACAGATTCCAAATTTTAATGAGTTCGGCTGAAAGAAACTTTGTATATTCGGATATTTATTTTTTTTGGAAGTTTACTACAGTAGTGAGCAGAAAATGGAATTGTTATCCCAACTTGATTCTCCATGGAAAACAGCCTGTCGTGTAACGTTTATAAAGTCTTGTATGAGCTTTATGTTTTTCCTATTACGCATAATTCGACTTTGGGACATTAAGGAGTTATGAAAACTTTTCCGCATTTTCCAAGTTACAGGAAGAGTATAAGAGTTTCCAACAAGCGATTAGACTCACCTCACACAGGTATTCACCCAACTCAACTTTTTGAGTGGAAGAAGGCTCAAAGTCGATCAGTATAAATTATATTTTTCTCCATGCATCTGGAACTTAAATTGAATTTACTAATTTAGCGACAATGTTTCGCAAGTTTCTCAAAATTCTCCAACGAAAAGACAATGAAATAATAAACGGTGTTCTTATATCAAAACTTTCCAGAGTGGATTCCAGAAAGTTTGTTATCATAGCGGTGCAGACATATTTCACGCAACTTTTAGAATGTCTTCATTTTCCACAAAAACTTGACAATATCACCTGCTATTTCGGCATCCTCTTTGGACTACTTGAATTAAACTTCAGATTTTACCTTTGTCAGTCTTAGACAAAGCACAAGTAACTTTCCTAAGATTATAGGATAGGAACATGAGAACTTCTGTCGACCAAGTACCCAACTAACATTTTAGGTCGTAAAACCGTAAAACTGACTATCTAGTCAACCGTCAAGTCATTTTTACTAGTCGTTGTTACGTTCTAAATACGTCGTTAACACGTAACCAGTACCAAAATGGGGAACACATTTGTGGTAACTACAGCGTCGTGAAAACGTTGCAGTGACGGACACAAAGACGTAATAATACCGTTTCAACGACGTCATAATAACGTAATAAAGTAGTAATTCTGACAACATATTTTCTATCCTCCTCGGTGATACGTGTAACAAAATTTTATTTCTTTATCTTTTGTAGTTTTTATCTAAACTCCCAAACTATGGTGGCATGCTCTACATAATCACAATAATATAATATTGGTAAATAATACAAAGTAAAACACGCTCAATTCAGAGGTCCCCAACTTCGGAGACATAAACCGGGCATACTTTACTGATAATATGGATACTTTTAGCTTTTAATTTATCATTCGCCTCCTAAATAATCAGTTTTTCTATGAAAATGTTAAGCGTAATGCGGTTTAGAAATTAATTTCATATCGATAAAATGTATAAAAGGTTTTTCTTACACTCAGTTTGGTCATAAAAATGATATATCATCAATGTTCTGACCTTAAAAGCAGGTCGAAGTATAATTTCGACAATAATTTTGAATTACACAAAATCGAAAGTGATAATCATTATGGCGTCCAAAAAAATAACGACCCTCAAGTTAAATTCACTTCATGGTTAATTTATTCGGTTATTGTGACTTTGTAGTTCTTTTGAATATGTCTCATATAGGTAAAAAAATTAAAAAGTAATTTTTGAAGTAACGATTTCCAACAAAATACCAATAATCTGACCAAAAAGTCACAAACCTATCAGTAATAAACTTGTGGAACATTTACGTCATAAACACAAGCATTGGCAACTTAACAGTGAATCGGGCTGTGAAGTAAAATTGGAAACGTAATTATAACCACAATAATTTTACATATAAGTGAAAATAACTTATAGGTAATATTTACGTGAAGCTAATGGTGATTATCACCGGCAAAATTATACTTATGAGTAAAAATAATGTATAAGTGATTCTAAGAGGAATGTTATTAGTAGTAATACCCCTAGGGTCATGATAATACCGAGATAATTTTGTCATAGAGAATGCTGAAAGCGTGTTGCTTGATAATAGCCCAAGGCCGCAGGCCGAGGGCTATTATCTTTGAGCAACACGCTTGAAGAATTCTCTACGACAAAATTTTGAGTATTTATCAAGACCCGAGGAGTATTCGATAAGATAATTTTTTACTTAGTGGATATCAAAAAATTTATTGTCAATCTGATGTTTAATAATTTTCAATACAAACTTCATTAGTTTAAATCAAATATAATTCATTTTTATTTAAAACGACATTTGTGAAAAGTATAATTGGTAAATTAATTGAATCGTTAGATGTAATACCAAATCTTCGCGACATTTTTAATCCAGTTGTCAGTTTGACGTTTAATTAATTGTTAATAAAAAATAAACACCAAACTGAAAACACCACATGTAGGGTATTATCAGTAGTAATACCCCTAGGATCTTGATAATACCGAGATAATTTTGTCATAGAGAATGCTGAAAGAGTGTTGCTTGATAATAGCCCAAGGCCGCAGGCCGAGGGCTATTATCTTTGAGCAACACGCTTGAAGGATTCTCTACGACAAAATTTTGAGTATTTACCTATCAAGACCCGAGGAGTATTCGATAAGATAATTTTTTACTTTGTAGATAACAAAAAATTGATTGTCAATCTGATGCTTAATACTTTTCAATACAAACTTTATTAGTTTCAATCAAAAATTATTCATTTTTATTTAACTACAGTTGTGAAAAGTACAATTGGTAAATTAATTGAATCGTTAGATGCAATACCAAATCTTTCCGACATTTTTAATCCAGTTGTCAGTTTGACGTTTAATTAATTTTCAATAAAACATAAACACCAAACTGAAAACACCACATGTAGGGTATTATCGCTGTAATACAGCGGTGATTGGATGAAAGTTGACACATGACTTGAAATTAAGTAATTTAATTGGTTACTATATTCAGTAAAAAATTATCGTAAAAATAACTTAAATTGTTACTGTTACGTTATAGGTAATACTCTAAGTAAATATTTCGTATTATTGACCTTATAAATTCACTCTATTGTATGTTCTTATGATAAAGGTATTATTTTCGTAAAAAACACGAAATTATTACCAAGGATAGGTTATAGTTCCGAAGACTAGAGTATTTATGACTTAAATTGTTAGTTGGGTAGGCTTACAAACCAATAATATCATAAACGGTTATTATTGGTTTCCAGGAGAATTTAATGTTAATTATTACTTGCTTAGAAATAGCCGTTTGATATTCGTGGATATACGTGAAAAATTGGTGAGAAATTTTTTGTAACCGAAGCAAGTGGTGAAAAAGGTCTCTCCCAGTTTAAGGAACTGGAACCGGGATTAAGATACTTTGGATACTTCACCACGCTGAAGGTATCAACTTCAGCGTATATCCAGAAGCCCGTTAGTGTGCGGACGATATTCGCACTCTCCTGAATCTCCAGTTCTATAAATTCTTAATACTTGACAATAATACCAGCTTTGAAGATCTCTCCCCGCAGGCATCGGAAAAACAATCCAAGACGAAATCCTCAACAAACTCACGAGTGCACACTCCTACACCCAAGCAGCAAAAATGCCAGCCTGCTTTACCCATTCTCCAGATCGCCTCAGTTCACGGAGTATCCACCTCCAGCCAAATCGACGAAGTTCGGACTCCTTTGTGAAAGTTATCCTCCCCGATAACATCATTATTAAGAACTCCACTGCAAACTCTCAATATTCGAAGACCCCGATCCTAATACTGCTCTCAAAAAAAACTTTTCATCCTTTTGGAGTCTTGGGAGAATATTTTGTGGCCAAATGAGACGCGACTGCAAGGCTGGATGGCCGCATGAACACAAAAAAAGTTCAATATCTCACCTGGAAGCCAATCCTCTTTGCACCGCTCTTCTCCAAGTATTTGTGAACATTTTTCCCAAAGTTTCTAATCTAAATATCCGAATTTCCATTGGAGGAAACAAAGTAACTTAAATGTCCCCGTATCAACAATCTTGAGCTTCTCATACTTTTGCGCTACGCTTAGGTTTTCGACTGTAGGGTAGAACCTTAACCCACTTAATATATGGAGGATCTGAAGTTTGGCATTCGGAGTCTAGAAAAAGAACTTTAGCATAACATAGCATAACGTAGCACGCAACGAATCTGCAAAGGTTGTAGTGAGAAGACTTTAAGAAGTACAAAAAACGCATATTTAATTTGAAATCTTATCCTACTTGCGATACAACCAAGAGACGATGAGTTATCGGTTGTTGCTGATCATTTGCTTAATTTATTGAATATCCGACTTTTTCGCCACTTTCACGCCCTCTATGACACAATTATAGTCAGGTGCTTGCCAATATTTCTAGTAAAAGTATAATACACTCCAATTTTATCTAGTTTTTGATTTATATCATCAAATCTCTGTACTCCCAGAAGTTATGAGAGGAGAGACAGAAATTACGACTGCACTGTACATGGTTTTTCTGAACTCCCGTTGAGAGATAAATTTAACAACCTTCTCCCACTAAGAATTCTTCGAATACTTCATCCACAAACTCGATAAAAATTGTGGTGAGGATCAAGCACCAATTTGAAAATTGTTTTTCCTTCTTCGATACGAACATTAAATTTGAACACATTATCAAATATCGAAGCTAACATCCAGTAAATTCTATTTCGAGCTCTATTTGCTCAAACTATAATGAAGGATTCCGAAAATTCCGCAAAATGCGATGGATATACGACCAAATTTATATCCTATTATCACTTTTATCCTCCCGGAATACACAAGGGCAGAACTCCGCGGAGTAAACAAGAGTCTACACGGAACAAAATATGTTGTAATAACGTTATTTTAGGTTTTCATCATTTTTTTTAAATTCAGGTATCTCCGTGACGAAATTATTTTGTTGGAATTTGGTTAGTTTCCCAGCAATTTTCACGATCTCAAATGCTTAAAATACCTTCAAACAGCTGTATACAGGGTGTCCCATGACTAATGGAAGTGCGAATGTTGAGACAAAATAATTCAGTTATATTATGTTTATATAAAGTTTCTCAACCCATCATCACGCAATTCGTCCGGAGAGTTTTTTTCTGTTAACTATTTTTTCCTAAATGAAGGAATCTATAAATCCATCCCTATGAATTTCAGGAGTAAACTTATTGATTTTCGAGATTAATCACCTGTACAAAAATGAAGGACCAAAAAACTAGTGCTTTATGTATTCCTCAGGATCAACAAATGTGCAAAAAGCATATCAATCTTTTGTGCAAGAATTTTTTTTGAAACATCTACTATCGAAAGAATCAGAAAAAGTGGTGTTTGTTATTTTTTATTGCAGTGGTCTCCAAGTGCGTTCAAAGCACGAGCCTCTTAGAATCGATATCCATGGAATCAAGTGCCCTCAGCTCTGCTTGGAGATGTGTGACGTCTTCAGACAGGCTTATTTCAACAGTTTTTGGTTCAAACCAAACAAATTTGCCTGCTCCTTCCACCTCTGCTTTCAAGCAAACCGTATACCATGTTGCCTCACCTTCTTATACAACTATACATTATTGTTGTTGCGGTTATAGGCTGTACCATTGACTTATCTGTATTCATTCCCTGATGAAGCTTTCGATTCTCAATGCTACAGATCTATCTTTGTCTTGTATGGCAATGTGTAGTGGTGGTTGACTTAACAAAACTTCTATCTCAATTGTGGTAGTGGTTATTATAAATTTCGTGATACACAGGCTAACAGTGTTCTACTTAAAAGCCTCCCAGCTTCTGAAGGAAACCTCTGGTCCAATAACCCTTATGTATGACCATTGATCAATTTTTAAGTGGAGACCCCACATTTGACTGCATCTAATTCAACCGGAACCAGTTTTCACAAAAAAATAAACTTCTATTAGTTATCTCCTGATTTTATGTACGAATCTAAATCTCAACAATTCAAATCAAGTCGACATTGAGTCTATTAATACCACTGGTGTATTCAATGAATAATAACGTATCGATTCAGATTTTTTTTCAATTCAAAACAAACCATCATGTCTTTTATTTTCAATAAACCTCAAAAATGAACTTGAGTGTGTATGAAATATTTCCTTTGACGATATTTAATAACAAAACACGTTCCCTTGCTGCTATATTCTGCAATATTTCCAGTAAAGCAAACATCCTTTAATCTTGATACTGGAAACTCTCACATCTCGGGAATTTTTAATAAGTGAATTCAATAAGGGTTAATTATGAAAAAATAGCAAGAGTAACTTGAATATAAATCAGGTAGGAAAAATATCATCATAGCGCTAATAGAGTAGATGGATGAAAAATACTGTTTTGAAATTATGCTCATATAGCCATCAAGGAACATGAACAGAAAGCCAGTCTAGATCAAACGCGAGAGATGAAAATGGGAGCAATTTACAATAATGCTTCCATTCTTCACTATCACTTAATCAACTTGAAACAAGCACACTTTCACCTCATTGCACGCTTTAAAGCAATAGGTAGAATGTAAAACGATCTGTAAATGAATTGATTATTATATTTTTCCAGGAAGAAATCCAATAATAGAATGGTATTATACAGTGTGGAAACCACTTATGGAATGAAATTCTTTATATCATTATTTCAGGAAATTATAAAAAATTCCGAGACACGTCGACTTTTGAATTGAGTTGTGCGTTATGTAAACATAAATTTAAATATACAGGGTACGTATATACGCAAGTATGCCAAAGTCTGTGTTATTTTTTTAATGAAACACCCTGTATATTTGCATATTTTTTAAATCCTCTTAATGAACCGATTCCAACAAACTGAATAATGTATGGTCAATTATGAATTATACAGGGTGAAATTTTGAAATTAATAATTCATTACACTTGAAATATTGGTACTTTTTTAAATTAGCTAAATATGGATTTATCAAAAATCTAAACTAACTGATTATTAGACATATTTGTATATTAGACAAAACCTGCTACGCCCATAAATTTTATCATAAATACCTAAAAATTGCCTGAAAACTCCAATAATTAGACAAAATTGGTAAATAATGTGGATTGTTTTAAATCGGTAAATATTGTGGATTGTTTTCTATTCTGTCAGTTGTTGATGTGTTGACAGTTTATACTGAAAAAGTAAAGTAGCAAACTTATTTAATCACAGGTATCCCGGATTGCCTAATATTTCACAAAGTACTGTGTCTAAAATTCATGAACAATTCAAAGAGCTTGGTCATGTCAAACCATTGAAAAGAAAACCACACTTCGTTGAAGATGATGTGAAGGTGGATATTTTGTAAAGTGTCGAAGAGAATCCAACTTCAAGTACACGTCAAATTGCCCGTGAAAATGATGTTAGTCATACAACTGTTCTAAGATGTCTCCATGAAGAAAAACTTCATCCCTACAAATTAACTTTTGTGCAGGAGTTAACAAAAGACGATCCAGATTCGTGCGGAAGATTGATGAATGAGCTGAACAGAAATGAGATAGCTCTTGGTACCATTCATTTTTCTGACGAATCAATATTCACATTGAATGGAGAGGTAAACCGACAGAGCTGTAGATATTGGTCAGCAGAGATTCCTAATTGGATGCGTGAGACACACACTCAGTACCCTCAAAAGGTGAACGTTTGGGCCGGTATCATAGGCGACCATATTATTGGTCCTATATTGAAAGATGGAAATTTGACAGCTGGAAAATATTTGAATATGCTTAGGAATGGAGTTATTCCTGCGTTGGTCAACTTATATCCCAACGCAATATATCCTAGCTTACCGAATGAAAATGTTTGGTTCCAGTAAGACGGGGCAACGCCCCATTATGCTTTAATGGTAAGAGCTTATTCAGATGAAATCTTCCCCAATAAATGGATTGAACAAAGAGGTACTATTGAGTGGCCAGCTAGATTGCCAGACTTTACGCCGTTAGATTTTTTTCTGTGGGGTTATCTCAAGAACAAAGTATATGCAACACAACCAACTAGCATTGTAGACCTCAAAGACAGGATAACTCCGGAAAACGAAATATTTCACCTCAAACTTCAAACAAAGTTGAGGAGGAAATCCATAGGAGACTGTCCTATTGCCAACAACTAGGTGGAGAACATTTTGAGCATTTATTTTAATGTATTGAAATCAAATACATCAGGTATATTATGTATGTGTTTAATAACTGTAAAAATAAACATTTCACCGAGTATAATTCATAATTGACCATACATTATTCAGTTTGTTGGAATCGGACCATCAAAAGGATTTCAAAAATATGCAAATATACCGGGTGTTTCATTAAAAAAAAACACCTACTATGGCATACTTGCGTGAATCACCCTGTACATTCACATTTATGTTCACATAGCGCACAACTCAATTTAAAAGTTGTCGTATATCAGCATTTTTCATAATTTTCCAGAATAATGACATGAACAATTTTATTCCATAAGTGGTTTCCACACTGTATGAATAACATGTGAAATTTATTCGTGAAATATTTTTCGCAGCACTGAATGATGTGATATAGAGTACAGAAGTGGACAAGAAAATGCTGGAGATAATATACAGTAGAAACGGTGAATCTTTTCCATCACGTGACTGTTACGTCAGCAACAATATTCATATGAATCAAATCAAAACTTCTGTCAACTCGATAGAAATAATCGTTATGTCTAATGTTCCAAGCGTCGGCCTTTTACGAATTAGCTACTAAGCAAGAAATTTAATTTTTTAATTGTAATTATCTAGTTAACATCTCGACATCATTATTGAAACTATCGATATACTGGGTGAATAAGTTACAAAGTCCAAAATTAATATCAACCATGCTGGCTTATTAGTAGAGGGCTAATTTTTGTAGGATGTCTTGGATTTTATATAAGTATTTACAATTAGTAGTTCATAAAACTGACGTAATATTTATTCTACTGACTCTAAAACTTTTAAAATTACAGTTTGTGAACTGGGGCAATATATCACATGGAATCCGTTCCATATTAAAAATAAAAAATAGAGATGTCCACAACAGACATCAAAATAAAATTGAAACACAGACAAGCAATAGAAAATTTCTAAGTGAAACCCAAGGCCCCATATATGTAATTAGTGCCTGGTCCTTTACATCAGCAGTTATTAACAAATAAGTGAAAGAAAACTACAAAAATTATAATGATTTATTGCTTCTGAAACACAATATGTTTACAACAATGATTACAAGGGAGTTATATATTATACTTATTACAAATCCTTCTTTGGAGTTCATCCGTTTCGGAATCTGAGCTGTCTTTACCAGTATTTATTATCACTGGTTCTATATGTATTTCCACCAAATTTTGGTCTCGAGTAAACCAGTCTTTGATTATTTTTTCGTTATGCCTAACACAATTATTCTATTTGCACTACAATTTTCCAGTGCTTCCTTCCACATACTCAAGACCCTTTTATCACCTTATCTGTGGAGTAGCATGCTTCCCTAAAAAAATAAAAAGTTTAAAATCATCATTATCTCAAACAAAACAAAATATTTTTTTATATTTACTTCATACTAAACTGAAATACACAATTTTGATATTCACATTTACGGACAGTACTCAACTTAGAAATCAGCACATGTAGAAGCTATTAGTTTATCACATTCAAATTAAAAATATGCACAACTTTCTGTATTCAGAAACTTTCATTACTCAGAACCTCTATAATCAAACTACTGGTTTTCTTAGATTTTTATATAGG
Source organism: Galerucella calmariensis (assembly GCA_910591675.1). Classification (NCBI taxonomy): domain Eukaryota; kingdom Metazoa; phylum Arthropoda; class Insecta; order Coleoptera; family Chrysomelidae; genus Galerucella; species Galerucella calmariensis. The sequence continues at coordinate 78,879 of CAJUYG010001277.1, forward strand.
TACCTACTACATTAAAGCTGATGGTGAGAAATCACACTATATAGATAATATTACATGCAAAATCTTAATTATTGGGGACTATGGCCTCACTTCTATTTCATTTAAAGTGTAAGCTGACTGTATGGGTTGAGATTGAGAACATGGGAAGATGTATTATGTATGTTTGTTTACTTACTTTGTTTATACATGTTATATACGGTATTCCGTACTGCCATTTTGGTTCCCTCGGGTAAATCCTCTGTTTTTAGTTTTAATCAAGGTGTCTGACTAGGTGATGTTGGAAACGTTGGAATATTCTCCTTCCTTTTTTAAGGGAACATACCGTTTTCACTGATATTTTCAGTGTAGTTGCCACTCTCTGAAATTTAACATTAAATAGAAATGTCCTTAACTAGATGTTGAAGTATAATACCTCCTGAACAAATGAAATAGGTTGAAAAGGTCCGCCGTTGTTTTTTTCCATCTCAAAATATTCAATCAAGTTTATTACAAGCTCCTGTGCTTGTGAATTAAGCCATTTTCCTGCAGGCATCTCTGAAAATAACTGTTGGTTAATATACTGTTACAAGTACAATCAGACACTTGATTCATGCAACTTTGAAAATTCTACAGATATTTACAAATTGTGGAGTATTATAAATACTAATTACCATCAAAAAGCAGCGAAATGAGCATTTTAATATACCCGTCCCACGGTAATTTAGGTATTATGGAATGTCAAAAATTTACAAGTTGATAATGAATTAAATTCGTACTTACCAATGTCAAATGGAATAAAAAGTTAAATTAATCCTCACAAGAAATGATTTTAACAATAAATACACTTTTAACCCAAAAAATCGCTAAAAACAATACAGCAAATTAATCTCGCATAACCTCAAATGCGGTAATGTCAAATTCAACTTTTAGCACGAGCAGTTATTCGCGTTACATCTATAATATCGTTGTCTCTTTTTACGATTATTACGGCAAATTTGAAGAAACTATAACGTATGTCCTGTTGTTAGTCTTGTGAAGAAGACAATCGATCGTATGTTGTTATGTTTGATTTATATTGACAGAAAGAGATAGTATCTAGAAAATTTGTGTTGTATGAATCGTAGATTGGGTCACGTGATGGAAAAGATTCACCGTTTTTACTGTATTTTGCTACTGCAATGCAGCACACCCCATATTGCTGTTGCAGTGTATTTAGGTGCTTCAACTGTTATAAAAAGCTCATGACAAAGTAATGCGAATAATTTATACCAGCGAATACTCCACTGAGAGCGCTGTTTTCACAGACGTGTCAATTTTTTCATTACTTGGCCATCGCAATCCTTCAAGGGTACAGTTCAAACTAACATCGATTTTAAACATAACGTATCCAGCAACTACGAAAGATGAATGTTTGGGAATTTTAATCCGAACATGCTCCAAAGGAGTATTTTACTCCATCGCATCTCCTGATGACGGAATTTGTTATTTTAACTGGTTAAGTATTGTATGGGATTTTCATGTTGAAGAATTTATTCATCAATTTTATTCAATTATAATGGAAAAATTCCACGTAATGAGAGTTGGAACAATTGATTTTTCATGTATGCTTGGGGAAACAGGCAAAATTTTCAAGAATTTGCAATGCCTGATCAAGTAACATTTTAGGCAAAATTTTCAAGAATTTGCATTGCCTGATCAAGTAACATTTAAATACCCTAGGAATGTTCGGCATGGTCCAAGGTAATAGCGCTAGGTTCAAACAGCGGCGGACAAAATGGCACTGCATTAAAACAGCGGCGGATAAAATAGCGCTGGACAAAAATAGCGCAGGATAGGATAGTGCTGGAAAAATAAGCGCCGCACAAAAATAACCCAGAACAAAAACAGCGGTGGACAAAATGGCGCTAGTTTAACCCTCCGTCACTCGCACCGTTAGAAAAAATCTAACATTTTCGAAAAATCGGTCATATTTTCTTCCAACTTGCGGTTTTTTGACCGAGCCTTTAGGAATGTTATCACGGCCTTACTCATAACACACATGCGTTTTTTTTTAATTAATATTTTTTTGACTTAAAACTTTGTTTATTTTATATTAATGTGTATTTTATTATGAATATTTTAATAACCAAGTACAAAATATGTTGATTAAATAATTTTTAACCCAACTGGTCAATAAATAAGTTAAATAAATAAATAAAATAAGTAGATAAAATAACCAAATGTTAGATAAAATCTAACACGCGAGCGATCGTGTGAAAAAAGGGGACGCGAGTGACGGAGGGTTAAAACAGCGGCGGACAAAATAAATACCGCTGGACAAAAACAGTACTTGACAAAATAGCGCAGGACAAAATATTGCAGAGCAAAATAGCGCTGGACAAAGTGGCGCAGGACAGAATAGCGCTGGACAAAATAACGCCGCACAAAAATAGCGCAAGACAAAAACAGCGGCGTACAAAATAGCGTCACACAATGATAATTATGCTTCATTATTCAACTGCTATGTCATCCATAAAAATAGACTATTGTGCCGAATATAATAATAAACAAATAAGAACTACAATGATTATTTTCCATCATAATTCAACACATATCACTTTCCGATCAACTGACAGATCAAAGTGTAGACAACTAGAATTTCATTAAAGGCGGATTCATGCAAGGTTCATTATCATTACATTTTCATTATATGATTACATTCACACTTGAAAAAGATTACCATAGTCTCCCATATTCTAATAGTTAATTTTCCAAGTATAATTCAACCGGAGTTATTCAGGCTCAGTGCTACTTTAACCAATGCTATTTTTGCTTTGCGTTATTTTTGTGCGGCGCTCTTTTGTCCACCGCTATTTTGTCTATCGCTGTTTCAACCTAGCGCTATTTTGTCTGACACTATTCTGCTACAGAGCCGCATATTATATAACATGAATAAAGTCGAAAGAATTATTCTTCATGAACCTTCCACTTATAAATGAAAAAATCCCAGAATTTTGGCAATACATACCGGGTATATTCCTTAAAAGTGTGGGTACTGATAATTTTTAAGTCAGATACATAATAATTATCAATACAATGAAGTTTGCTGGAATTAATCGAATGATATTATTAATCCAATCTAAAGTATGTTGATTATTATTAAAACACAATATCAAGAATCCCCATTTATTTAAATTGAACATGACTAAAAACAAAATAAACTACAATGAAGAAAGAAATTATATTTCTTCTGCAGGTTTGTTGGATGGATGCTCACACTATCAGATTTTTGGCTCATATTAGCTTAAATTTACTCACACTAATTATTTCTTATTAAGTGCGCAAGTGGAACATCAGTCTCATACTTCCTACGAAAAAAAGGGAGCTATTGAAGTCCAGTGAAAAAGGAACAATTATTTTATGATGTCTTTGTTCTATTATATAGTTGAAACTGAATTCTAGCTCGGTAGTACTTGGATAACACCTTTTGAGACTGCGAATTTATGTTATTAGCAATAATTGGATATTTATGTTCCTTTACAGTTTTATCAAATTTATGGAAATGATCTCACCTTTTATAGCTTTGTCCACATCAAGATGCTTGAGTTGAGCTTTTCCTTCCACTCCATTTCCTAGAAGTTTGTACATCAGTTTTCTCTCAACCTCTTCAACAGTTATTGCATTCACATGGCTTCATTCCGTAGCGTGTGAAAAAATAGCCACTGTAAATAGTCTGTAACCAAAAATAATGGAAACATAATTTGTCATTCATGGTAGTATGTTAAATTCTCCACTCATGCCACTAGTGTCAAAAGTTACTTCCAACCAAATTTTAAAGATTTGAATAATATATAAAATCAAATAGCATGAGGTCTATCCACTTTATTTCCTCCACTGTGAAACCACTACAGCCCTTGTAAATGGATTACTGTTAACGTTAGACTGAATAATTATAGCGAAATAATTGAACCTCCATTTCCTTCGCAAAATACAAACATTGAAGAAATGAGTAAGTATTTAACATAAACGAGATTGAACCTTTTTGATAAGTTCAAATAATAGTATACTCACCACCTCCTTAGTACTTCCATCACAAAGACACAACCTAACAAAAGACAACATGCTTTGCTTGAACATCATAGGTACAACCTAAAATTTCAACCGATGAGGCACGCGACCAGGGTTGGCAGCATGACAACATAACACTTTTTCCAATGTACCATGTAGCCTGTCAGTCTTAATATGTCGTATATAAATCAAATAATCAATAATCTATTCCCATTATATTGTTAGTACATTATGAATGGGATATATCATCCAAGGTATGGAACCATATATTGGGAATGTACCCACTATATTTGATGAATATTTTGAGCATTAAATGCTACTTGGGGCGAGTTTCACAAACTATCCAAAATATCACACTCGCATTTTTGGTGATTATAATAAAATGTGCAATATTTAACGATACCAAGAAATAATAACGATGAATTGTTCCAATTTTATTACTTCTAATATTCACAACGAAGTTTAACCTCCAAATGAAATGACCTTTGGGCTGGTTCAATATGCTGTAAATCTGTCGGTATATTGTAAAGACGTGTATTACGATACCCAGTGAACTGTTACTGAAATTTAAGCGCTCCATTCCACTCTTGTCAAGGGCCGGTTTTACAGGACAGATTTATACTAGGTATAGTTATTCTGGGAATAAAGTTATACCAGAATCTATACCTAGAATGAAACTGGTTGGTTTTACAATGCTTTTTTACACCGGTATAGCAATTCTTACTCCAAGTTATTCTCAGAATAACTATACCTAGTATAAATCTCTCTTGTAAAACCGGCCCTAAGCGTGATAAAGCATGCCAAGAATATTTTTCCCATGCTAAGACGATTCAAATTCAAGTGTTCTGTCATAAAAAGTATTGACATCCAGCGAAGATTCAGATACGTTCATTTATCCCAAATGAGCAAATGTCACATCAAATGATCTCCTCAATGACTACAATAGATCTCTGCCTGGATTGACTGAGATAGTTATCATCTCGAAAGATTCCATAACCTCCAGCTGCCGGATACTAACCCACAGAATGGGAAATTTTGTGAACAAAAAAGGTGCTGAAAGCGAGATGATGTTTGTACAAGACAATAAAGCAATATTTACTGAGGCTATCTATATTTTTTCCGAGAATTTTTACTTTTTTTCAAGAGAATAAAGTATCATTTATTACGGAGTGTTGAGAAAACAATGTTATAAAAACAGTAAGCGGTGAGCTACAGGAAAAGATAATCACTGTTCGACATAGAAGTTTCTCTTAACTTTTTATTTGAAAATAAACATAACTTAGAATATCGCTCCAGTGAGTTCGATTTATAATGTTTACGTTAACGTTAACCAAGGTACCACATCAAATGTAACTCCTGTCATTTAGACTATATCTGATGATAGGTCGATATCAAAATAATCATCAATAACTATATTAAAATATTTGCATCTTTCCGATTAAATAACGGAGTTAATTAGAAAAAGTTGGTTTCTCCTATAAGAGCTCCGTTCCATTATTCCAGAGAGAAAAACCCAATGTCTACTTATTGATATAATGTTTCCAATGCTGGACTCTAGCAGACATGATCTACGTTTTTCAAAAGGCCTTTTAATAATAATAGCCTTCAATGTTCAACAGATATAAATCCCTTCACAAAGCATACGATAAAATACAATTGCAATTCACAGGTTGACAAATGGAAGTACTTAACAAATTATTTGAGAAGTTAAAAATACAGAAACTATGAAATATAATCACATCAATAAAATGGGATAGATTACATAGTAAGGCCCTTTTCTTGACACATTCCATACTATCAATAAGCAAGTCACACGAACTACATAAATAATTGAAAGTAAACCTCATATTTACTGGCGAGTCGAGTAAAATATTAGTTTTGGATCGTTCACAATAGAAAAGTGGATATTGTCTGGTATTGTCATGGAATAATAAATATAAGGATTCACACTTTACGAAAAACTAGACTCAAAATTGAATTTGTTCAAGAGATATTGATAATCAACTCCTCTTGATAGATGGAATCCGCACATTTTTAGATATAAATATATCAGATACTTCCTCTGTACAGATTCTGCTCTGGTTATATGACTATTATAGAAAGGATACCAAATAATTGAACAGTATTCCATTTTGGAACGAGTATTCAAAAAAATTCAGAAATAAGATATAGTGAAAACCTCAGTTGCTACATGAATAAACATCCAGACAAGTCAAACTATGCAAAACACTCGCTTGAAGACAAATATTCCAACATCAAATAACCGCATCAAATTTCTACAAAACTGTCAAAATTATTATTATCAAACGAAAAGCTACTGTGTTAGCGAAACGCGTCACTTTATGTTTAAATACAGTGTAGATTCAACAAAATAAAATTGTTTGATTTCATAACTTACTATGGATCTACATCAAGTAAAAGCCTCATCTATTCAATAACTATTATATTATGTACTGAATTATATTAAGACTTGGATTGTAGGAAGATCCGACGTACCGTCTTCGTCTGATAGAACCTAATATTATCACTCTTAGGTATCACTTACCGCGTGGTTAAACATTAATTGCATTTATGAATTTCTGAATCCGTTGAGTATTAGAAAACCCACTTTAGAAAATAGTTGATGGAATTGGACATAAACGTATGTTCCAATATTAGTTTCAGTTCCATTTTATACCGTTGGCATAAAAACAATAAATCTTGTCCAATAAAAATAATAATAATGTTGGTAATAAACCAAAGTGTTCACGTAGCACGAACATTCAGATTTATATATTGTCCGATTATATTTTCCCTTTTTGAGTAGAATCTATTTCCTATGAAATTTTCGATGTCAACAAAGCAAAATCTTCTTTCCCTTTCTATTTTTCGTCACATGAATCTGTACGAAATACATATTGGATTGGTGACAGTATGTCCTAATTCTGAAGCTAAATATGACTCAGTTTAACGCTCCAAAACCAGTTTGAAGTTAGATTTATATGATCTTGTTAACATAAGTAATGCTATAATAAATGTTAGGAGTCCATCTGTCAAATCCCGAGATAATAGCCATTTCGCTGGAGCAATAAGAGAAATAGCCTAAATTTATAACCTACCGCCTACCACCTATTTCGCCGTTGGTTTTGCCTACGAATAGAGTATCCATTCATTCATGCTGTAGATGTCAGATTCCTCTCATTTCGCAAAAAATATTATTCGATTCTCTATGGAATTGAAGAATAACATGGTGGATATGGCAATATTAGGAATTGGAATAGTGCATTTTTATCAAGGTGACTACATGCAGGCGTTACAAATTTCGTGAACAATCGTATCTTTTTTTTTTTTATATATCTATAGTTATTTGTTAGGTACCTTCCCTTTTTATTCAACACCAATTTTTGTCTAAAGGGGATTACATGTAAGTCTGTTTGTCCCGGTGTCAACTTTTAGGACCTTCGGCTTACTCAGAACGATGGCAGGGTGTGTGTGTATAAAATTCACTAGGAAATCTACTGATATTTATGGGCGCCAGCGACGTTTAAAAGACCACAAGTAGGTACTGTTTTTTCCCCAACTTGCAAAGGGTATATGAGGAAGAAAAGATACTAAATCTCACCTTACAATAGAACCTTTGATGACGGCAACCAACTAGCCACAAAATTTTATCAACAAAAAAAATTAGCACTGTCATTCATGAATTTAAGTTGATACAAAAATATATCCCTCCACAACCTTTACTATTATTATTCCCCAACACAGATATATTCACGTTGATTTTGGTGTATTATCTGGGTATCACCGTTGGAATGTTACTTGAATATTATCATAAAATATACCAAAAAGTTGCGTAGAAAAATTGTAGGCAGCTTGTAGGCAACATTTCATTTGTAGAAATGGAGACTTATCAAAACGTCTTGGGTCGCTTGGGCGGACATCGATTGTAAAAATTATAGTTTCATTTGGATGGTTTAATAGCACAAATTTTAATGCGTCGCAAATTTTACTGATAGATTATAGATATATATTTGGCAAGAAAATGAAACGCTCCAACTCTGGTTGAGTTTCAAGTGGATATTTAAGAAATAATAATAAAATAGAATATCCTAAAATACTTTTTTTCATGATTTTAATAGTTTATCACTTCATATTGATATTATTTCACAATATAATTCTCTAAATGATGATAAACTCACATCTCTCAATATAGTTTCATGTTTCCAACTCAATTGCTCATAATGGCGGCGATAGCGGTACAAAAATTGCTTATTTCAACATGGCGATTTATAATATTTTATCCCAAAGAAATGTCTCAAACAATATTTTATTGTGAAATGGAACGGTATACGATAACTTTTTTATAACGAAGAATATTCACGCACTTTACAACTAAAAAGTGTTTTATAATGCAACGCAATTGAATGCTATGCAATATTTATTATACAACATTATACAGCTTCAATAAGACAAACTATTTCATAATGTTGTAGCTGTTAGTTATATAGTTCATTATAGAACTTTTATACAATAGGTATAAAAGTCTTATAAAATGATATTTTTGAATATTGTATAAACCAGCTTATAAGTTATTATATCATTTCAAAAGAAATTATCGTATAATGCGTTATAGCATATTTTGTAAAATTCACTATAGAATCATTTAATACAACAATTTTCTCCAAAATACAAAATTATCGCAACAAAAGGCTTAATAAAAACAAACAGTCCTCCAAATAACGCTATTCGACTATTATACAACAATTTAGTCCTCTTAGATTTCCATTTCTCTAGTTGGGCGGCTACTAGTGTCTGAAAAGAATCGCGCGCGGCTAAAAATACTTTAATATGAAAAGACGCATTCCTCTGTGTCTCGTGTGAATGCTTTTATTCATATTAATGTATTCTCAGCTGCGAAATTCGTTTCAGACATTTGTAGCCGGCCACAACGTGTCTCGTCTGGAAGCGCTCTAAAGGATACTTATAAATGACACTGTTTTCCAGATGATAAATGAATGAATCCGTTTTCTTCGTAAATTAATGTTTATTCCCATGTTCGATTGATGTATATTGATTCGAGATATCCATTCAGTTTCGTGAGACAACTAAGAAACTAATTTTTGAAAATCAAAATTTGTTAACATTTCAAGGTGACGGTCTTTTGCACCTAAGTGAAGTTGAGATCAGTTTGTTGATTGAGCGATTACACTGTGATACGACAGGTTTTTGTCGAGTCAAGTGGAAATTCGACACGAACTTGACGAATGCATACTCCAAGATAAGTAAAATACCCTTATCCATCTTACTTTCTGCTATAAGCCTGAGGATTAACAATTGTTTAAATTTATCAGTCAATCTGCACTGATTTGGAACTATGATGGTTGACAATCAATCAAAACCGTCAGTTTAATCAGATCTTCGTTTTGTTACTGAATTCACGTTCCCCTTTCGTCTTTAATTCACATGTGAAAAAACTGATTAATATCAAAGCAGTCGTCTAAATGCAAAAACCGACCAGTCCACTTGAACGGAATGTGATGAAATCCAGTATAGCCATCTTTTTTTCAACGAAGTCCTGACCTTTCGATAGAGTATTGAAAAATGGAAGGAAATAAAATACATATTTTCGAAAATCTCCAGTTCCTAGATAGACATGTTTTTGCACTGAAAATTGAGTTAATAAAATTAGTTAGATTAGATTAGTTAGATAAATTTTTACTATTATTTCTATAATTTTTTTTGCGCGATTGATCTTTTTTGTTTATTTACAGCATCGGTTGTCAGAACGGTAGGTTGTGTTTCCTGGCTTAGTTTAACACGTCGGTAAGTGCTTCACTTACCGTTCAGACGTCGGAAAGTAATAAATAGCATAAGAACAATTTCACCAAAATGCAAAATATATTTAAACTGATCGAGAAGTATAAATGTCACTTTTGACATTCCGTTCATTTCGAAGAAATTTGAATTATTTTATTCGGAATTTATTTCAATACGATCGCGCAAAAAATGATATAAGCATCTCGAACGTTAAGGGTAATTACAACGTTTGCATGTAGATTCCTCTCGTAAAATTGGACAAAATGATATGAGGATTAAGGAGTCTAGTCCATTTACTTTTCGAAATACAGGGTGTTGAAATTTTGAAAACTTGAATGTGTTAATTCGATAACCTTAAAATGGATGGGTAAATTGATTTGACATTTGGCAGGTTGTTTTTAAATGTAAAAGGGCATATTTTGATAGAAATAGTAGTTTGTGCAACTAGTGTGGATATGATGGCCATTTCGCACGAGGACGGATTGCTTAAGTGCGATTTGGACAATCCACACGAGTCGAACAGCATATTTTTTCTACGACCCACTTAAGAAAAAATCTTGAAAATAAAAATTTCCATAAACTGTAATATAACTTCAAATTAAAAATTTAACAATTCAATTTTATGTTTCCACTAATTTTTTTGTGGTGAACGTACAGTTCTTGAATGTCCAATTTGTATAATGCTACGGTTTCCCTTTTTAAATATACGATGCTGTTATAAGTAGATGTTGCCAGTCGGACTCCATGAAGGGTACCGTACCATTATCTATAATAATGAATATTCTGCTAAATATTCCAAACGTCTACCGTCTACCGCGTGAGAGTCTGGTTTGCTTACTACTCGACCACCGAGGAATATGCAAATTGTTCATCTATAACGTCAGATGTATTACATAATTTTTGCTTAAAGGGAACTGAAGTTCCTACCGTGTGTCCCGCGACACGTTCTACCTTTTTTGTATTGTTATTTGGTTTCATTCAATAGCAAATATAAGAAGCAGTGCCTGTATGTTTTTGATATTTTTTTATAACAAATAAAACCGGATTTTGCAATAATCCTGTTTTTCTATCCACTTAGTAGACTGATTTTGGTGCAAAGAAATCCATTCTTGTGAGGCAATTGGTTTTCTCGATTTGTAGAAACTGGAGATTTCCGATAATTTGTATTTTCTGTTTCTTAATACTTGATCGCAAAAAAACATTTAACAGGTTATTCCGAATTTTCTCACATTCCGTTAAGCTCGGTTTTGGCATCTAGGTAACTGATATTTATTGCATTTAATAATCCCCAATTATTTTATTTTCACTTTATGTCTATCTTTCTGTTGTTCAACGTCAAAGTTATAACTTTTTCCAAATATTATGAAATTCATCAAAGTTTTCCAGTCGTTTCTCAATCGTTCCCCATCTTTACTTTTGGGAGAAGGTGAAGATCTAATGAAAGCTCATTTCAAATTTCTATCAGATGAGTTAAGACTCAGGCCATACATTTTCATCTATACAGTATTTAAATGTTTTTCCTCATTTATATCCATTTTATATATATACTTTCAGTTATTTATTCATAATGGAGAAATTGAACAGTAGGATCGTTTCAACTCCAATTACGAAATTTGTTGTAAGGTCTGAAAAAGCTTTGTGAGCTTTGCTTATGAAATGCGATATGAAAATTTAATTTTTTTTCGGAAGCTCAAAATTGAAATTTCATTTTGGGAATCATTTTCCATAACAATAGTTACCTCTCTTGACGTTTTGTTTGAATGTTCTTGCAAATAAATATGAACTTCATTGGCACAACAGGGCAAAGCTTGTGACGTCTAATATACCTCCAAATTTGAAGTCACGGGAAGTTTATACTAAATATGAGAAAAGACCATTTGGAGAAGACTGCTAAATTTAATTCGATGGGAAATTGTAGCCTTGTTCAATGATAATTTTTGTCCACGACCATTTGATAATTTCAACATTTCAAGTGTACTTCTTTAAGTATAATGACGTACATTATTCACACGTGGATAATAACAGGTGTGTATAATATGTGTGGATGATGAAAACGTCACATAATAATTGTGTGTGTATAATATATGTCGAAAGCAAAAGTGACGTTTAAAATAATTGCTAATTGCAAGAATTTCAATAATTATACCAGTGTTTGATTGATATTCCTAGAAAGTTTGATATGGAAAGTGAATCAGACAATGAATTGAATACTTATTGAATATATAGTTTGTTCAATAACATAAGAAGTAATAAGCTCTATATATTTGTACATTGTACATATGTACATATGTGATAAACTATAGTGTTTAAGTTTGACAAAAAAATGTATACTCGCCTGCGGCTCGCGAGATAAACGCACCTTCGTGAACAATAGCCATCATTATTATGCTTGTTGAATGATATACTAATTTCCACTACTAGCTGTGAAATTGACAATAATTGCTTCTTCAAGCCAACTGGGAAGTTGAATTTCTTCATTAGTGGTAAATATTATTATTAACCTAGGTATAATGGACAAATTCAAATATTTTAAGAATTCAGGGATAGTAGTTCAACAAAAACATGTGCAGCATGATTTTGTATAGCCAGGAGATTGTCTTTGATATATTTTCAACTTGAAATTACCTATCAAAATAAAATTATTTGTATGAAAATGTCATTAGCTCGAAACTAATATATCGAAAACTGACAGTGTACTTGTCAGTCAGACGACGGGGCAAACGTGGTGCGTTTGTGAATAATTATTAATTTCTGTCTTAAATTTGGCTAGTAGTGGAAAAAAATGTATATACACCACGGTGGTGGAGACATTTATGAGCCTCTCACCTTATTCCGCTCGAAGCAAACCACCTCGCGAAATAATTTTGGTGCTTGTCCAATAATAATAGTCTCAACCACCTTGATGTATGTTATATGATTTTTTTGTGAATAATTCAAATATCATCATAAGATGAATTAATGGTGGGAACATACCTTCAACAATACTCACCACCATAATAGAAATGGAGTGACAAAAACTTACAATCAACAAAAAAATATTCCAATTAAAAAACACCACGGAAATGTTTCTCCTATATTTATACGGGGGCAATGTAGTTTTTATTTCCTCACAACTTTTGTTCGTTTTTGATAAATTGGTCATTAAAGTCAACGTTATTATTATTATTATTCAAATGATTGTCCTTAAGTCGAAATAAAATAGTCCATTATTAATCCATTTATGGTCTTCTGAAATATTCAAACTGCAAGAAATAATGATATGTTATTTTTCGAATCTCATGAAGTTGAAGTAAACTTTTATTTTTAGATTCTGATAAGCTCCTGAATTATGAATGATCCTCCATCCTTTGATATTACCAAAACATTCAAGATTTATGGATTACTTACACAACTTCGAACATAAGGAGTAGTATGGAATGGTTGAAAACGAAAAGCTTGTTATATTATATGGAATATAATTTTGATAATATAGTAGCAGTATTTTAAAATTGAATGTTACTCCAAGGAAATGGAATTATTTATCGTTTTCAAGCAGGGAAACAAAATTCTTGTAACTTGACAGCACAGCCTTCACCTTAATTCGAATTCAACTAGGGCCAGCCATTTTAAATCCTAAAATTATCACTGGCGTTGAAATCGTAATCATGGATCGTTTTTGCGGGCAAGCCATGTTTCAGATTTTTATTCATGAGACAAGGCTCCGACTTGCATTCAACAAAACCCGGACCAAAGTCTAATTAAACCTGGATTGAAATTATTCAATTGAAATTTCAGCCATTAGAATTTTGATACAGTGCTAATAATTGTAGAATGGGAAAATGATGACTCTGTAATTATTACACAATTATAGTGGTAGTGTATCAACGGAACACTGTCAAAAGGCACAAGGTAAAAATTGTTTGGGCTGGAGGCTTTCATTTGATGCAACTCGATATCAATTCAAGGTCAACTAACTGATATATGTGTCATTTAACAAAGCTCCTTCGATGTCAATTAAGTCGAACTACACATATTAGTTTCATTAAGTATCTACCATAATTCTGAAAATAAACCGGTCTTGATAATAATAAGTTCACTGGAGAGAATGTTTATATTTATATTCTCTGCTAAAATTTATGTATTATTGGGGTTCACATTTTTTTCAAAAAATCATACTTCTCCATATTCATCTACCTAATCTGTAGCTATCTTGCTCTTTCTCCTACACTTAGCATCCCCATGTGTGTGTGTGTGTGTGTGAGAGAGATGGTCTCGGACGGTGTCCATTAACCACAGGGAGTATAGGAAGTTTGGATATTAATCTGAAGGAAAAGTCTATATTTAGCATCCCCATATGAGGTATACATGCAAACTGAAGTGATTAGCTGATTTCATAGAAAATCTTTGCCCCTTTCTTTCTACCCAGTTCTCTCAGACCCATCTCCTGAAGGAATTTCAGGTATTCACAGGCTGCAAGTGTCGCTTTCCTATCTAGTAGCCTTTTAGGTGTTGACATATGCACTCTACAAGTATGTGGATATGGAATTTAATTCACATTCTCTTTGTTCCACTAGATTGAGCTTTTTAAGGTCAAGTATTTCCAATTATCTTTGCTTCTTTCCTACAATTAGATCTCCTTTTTTGACATTGCATATTTTTTCCAGTATCACATTGGCGCTAGTAAAGCTACGACTTTGTTCCAGCCTTCCTCTCCGCTAATTTATGTGGTATGAAACTCTTCTTCATCAAGCTTTCCTAGACATTTTAAAACTGGATACACAAAAATCTATTGCTTTAATGACTTAATAATAATTATCTGCTACCTATATTTTCAACTGGGTACACTGCCCCATGGCATGAATTTCCGCTTGAATGATACCTAGGGCTTCTCCCAAGCCCTCGAATTGTGAGGTTTCTAGTCCGTAGACTTTTGTCCCATTATCTTCAAATGCTTTAGAGCCATATGTATGTACTATACTATATGTCTATGTATAGTAAGTAGTCTCTATGAGGCGATATAAAAGTATTAAACCATTATCTTTGACATCTATTGATAATACGCTTCACTAAAATGACATACTATTTGCAGTATACTGTGAATAAAGCAGATAACTCTATAAAGCCGTTGGTGAATTAATCTGAATGGGATTAATTCTACACTGTGGGCCGAAATAAAGGAGTACACTTTTTAATTGAGAATTTTCTTTTGTTTTTCGGGCGATTTATTTTCTTCCTGCAGGGCTAATAACCTGACATGTCCTCAACATGACTTTAAATTTAGAAGCAAAAGTAATGTACAGAGTCGGACTTATGAAAAAAATTATATAACAGTGTATTCGAGCTCGTTGCAAATGAAAACTGTCTAGGTTAAAGTTGTACTTATATACTTTTTCGGTAAATGATTCATCCAGAACACTTCAGTGAAATACCATTTTTTATTAAATAACAATTTAACAAATAACACATCCATTTTAACAGTTCAGTAAAATATTATGAATGTATGGCCACCATTATTGTTTACCGCTTCTTGGAGTCGTCTGCGCCATAAATTGATAGCCCCATTTATTGCACCCTGTTCCAAATTATTCCAAACAAACATCATTCTTGCTTTGAGCTGATAGATTTTTTCAAATTGTTGTCCGTCATACAAATTATGTTCGAAAATTCTCCAAATTGAATAATCAACCGGATTTAATTCTGGACTGTTAGGTGCCCACATTTATAGCTCAATATAATCCAGGCAATTTTCTCTCAAAAACAATATAATGGTGGCCACATTCATGATATTTCACTCTAAGTTTTAAAATTACCAAACTGTTTCCATAAATGTGTTATTTGTTAGAATGTTATTTAATAAAAAATGGTATTTCGCGAATCTGGTAATTTCGGGAAATTTCTTCTCCACTGAAGTGTTCTGAACAGTTTATCTACCGAATAAGCATATTAGTACAATTTTAACTAAGACAGTTTTCATTTGCAGCGAGCTCAAATGAACAGTTATATAATCTTTCAAGTCCGACCCTGTACATTATTTTTGCTTCCAAATTCACAGTCATGTTGGGGACATTTTAGGTTATTAGCCCAACGAGAAGAAAATAAATCGCCCAAAAAAACAAAAAAAACCTATTCAATTAAAAAATGTAGGTACTCCTTATACTGAGCTTACTAATGGTCGGGTTATAACATTTTCAGCTTTCATGTTTCAATTATTGTTACCAAGTTTTTCTTCATTTCATTATGGTGGCCTCCTATTTGAGCAGTCTACAAGTGATATTTTCATAAGAAGCATTACCATTTGATTTGTTGGTTTTTGATATAATGAGGATATGTGTTGAATTAGTGTTTCCTCCAAATTGGGTTGTGGTAATTTATAAATGTAGTTTATACTGAAAAAGTGTAGTAGCGTAGTAGATCCTATAAGTTGTAGTAGATGTACTACAATTGTAGTGACTCCAGCAACACTGCCTAGAAGGAGGCGAGCGTCAGTGTCCCCACTACCGAGCAGGCGCATATTAAGTTCTGATGGGATACGTGTGTATCCCGCGCGAGTACTGCAGGGTTAAGTTTGTCATATTTATTATTCATAAAAAATAAATAAAATATGGTCCTTTTTGAGAGAACATTATTTTCATAAAAAACATGCGTGATTTTTTCTTTGTGGCTTCGGAAAGGAAGAACCCCCCCTATAAAATCAACAGCGTGTATCTCAGGAAAAGTATATCCAGAAACTCCTCTGGCACAGGAACTGTCTTTCCAGAAATAATTTATCTCAGAAAATGGCTCACTCAGGAACAGTTATCCTAGTAAAATTGAGGAACTTCAACGGAGAATTATACGATCTGCTTTAATACTGCACAGTTCCTTATCACTGTTCAGTTCCAAAGGCAGGTCGTGAACCTGTCCTTTCATTTCATATGGAAATCAATCATTGTGGGTTCCAAAGTTCAAAACCGAAACTGTAATTATTAATTTTTAAACCCAACTGACTTGTTATCTATTCCACCGAAAATTAATTTTGAGAAATTATTATGTATTTTCATATTTGAAATATTATCGAAAAGGTAACGGTCCACACAAAAAAATGATAACATATCGTTCGGGTCATTTATAGTCATTCTAAAAAAAATGTCCTTCCAAAATAAACTACAGCCCTCAGAATCTTGGACAGTATCAATCACCCTGCTTATCTTTTTATTCGTGTCCAATTGCCCTTTTCCATAGTGACATCACTTTTAAGATCAGGTTGGAAACGACTGATTCCATCCTATATTCACAGAGGTAAGAATTGCTGCTCAAATTTATGAAAATAAATTTTTTCATTCGAGAATGTGACCTCCGGGTATATTATTTATTCCAACAAAAGTCACAATCGTAACAAGATAATGGTAGGGAGTAGGATATTCAAATCATCTTCATTTTGGTCTTTGTTATATGATACACAGGCATCAAGAGAAGACTGAAAGGATGTGTCATCAGGTGTAAGAGGACCAGCAGGATATCCTGTCCTCTCGAATTATATGGAAGGAAACAATGCGACCATGTAAACAAGCGACTACGTTGAAACGAACCCTGTCAAGTCTTTTAATGAATTATGATAAATACGACAGAATCACGTTGGTCCGTTTCTTGTATAACTGATTTCTGGTATACTTGAAATTCACAGATTATGAATTTATCAAAATAAATTCTTCTTTTTTCTGGATTAACGCAATATGCTTTCCGATATTTTAACTTTTATTCAATAATATATTTCTGCTACGTCTCTGAGAATAATTTCGTGTTTTGAATAAAGAACCCTTGATGTCAGTATCAATGCAAAGGTGTGGTTAGAATGTGAATTAACAGAATAATTGATCATAATATGCTGTTTTTGCCCGAATGGTGATGATAAAACATGACATCCGTCATAACCGGTTAATTTTGTTTTGAAAATTCCATGAAATGGAAGCAATTCGTTAATTTCACTTCTTTTGCGGCATTTCTTTTTGTGAATTTTGCGATTATATAGCTCTGGTACTACATATTAGATAATTGAACGAAAAAAAATTATGTTACTGGGAAAAGTTTGCTTTTGTATTCAGGAGAACGTTTAAACGACATTTTTAAAAACTTGTGATTTTTATTCCCATTTAATAAAAAAACGATACAAATATGAATGTCAATTATTTTTATTGATTTAAACTATCAAATAAGTCCACAAAGAAGTGGAAAATAATTGAAAAATGCACAGTATTATTTTTTCTCATGCTCGTAAGTAATTTCTCTCAATAAACCACAAATATAGTCTCCCATCATATTTTCATTGTATTGACCTTGATAACGTTGTTCGAAGTTCATGATATCTTGATGAAAACGTTCTCCTTCTCCTTTGAAGTACGCTCCCATGTTGTTTTAAAATTTATCTAAATAAGCATGCAGCATAGGTATCTTTGAAGACACCTGCAACCCATGGCTTTAAGATTTTTCAACTTATTTTCAAATAGTTCTTATAGTTTTCAGCTTCGTTATTTCCAGAAATTCCAGAGACTACTGCTTTAAAACTATTACAACTTGTTTTTTGAACTTTATCAAACAAGCTTGGGAATTTTTCATTAGCAAAAGATTTGCCGAATTCGTGGACCAACATAAACTCCAGCTTCAACCTTCTTATCTGACAATTTCAGGAAATTTTTTTTTATTCAAAAGCTTCCGATTTTTTTATCCAGTTTCTTCACAAATTGTTTCATCAACCCTCGCTTTATATATGCAAAGGCAGCATCAACACTTTTTCCGCTTCAACAATTGACTCAAATTTTACGTTCTCTTCTCCGACACAAAATTGTGTTCTCACATGCCATGATCGTCTAGTTTAAAGTTGAGAATCCGCTCTGCTGTCCCATGAACACAAATAACACGGATATTTTGTATATCCACCCTGTAATCCCATTAAAAATCCTACCATTCTCAAGTATCCAATCCGCTGCCAGTTATATTATATAGGTATTATTATATACGTGATACTTCACATATTTCATTAAGATCTCAACACTTTCATAATTTACTTTTGAATGTACAGAATGAGCGATTGGAAGACATGAAAATTCATACCAGTTGTGTGACTAAACATCTTTCAGGCTTTTTGTAGAGCTGTCATTAAATGAATGCCATTCACGAGGAACACAAGGAATTCCAATTTCTTCAAACATACCTTTTATGTCATTACAT
>CAJUYG010001278.1:0-16459 GCA_910591675.1 Galerucella calmariensis
ATCGCAAATACTTATTTGTAAGTTTTTCAACATATTTATCAGCTTATTCCCTACGTATTCTGGCACCTGTAAATTTGGAGTGTTTCCTAATTCCTCGACTTTATTCTAACTTTCATTCTGTACCGCATATACACGAGACAAGTTTAAATCCAATATTCCAATTTTGTTTATATTTATCAACTTTTTTCATAGTTTCTGTTTAAAATTCTGACATAGGGATTAGTTCTTGAAATAATAGATCTCGCTATAAATATGCCTGGCTCTAGTTTCTTGTTGCTCAACAACTTCATATTTTGAAACTTTCTACCAACCGATAGACTTTACATCTGGGTGCTATTGCTATCGAGTATATTCAGGATTTTCAGAAATTTTTAATGTTACGGGATTCACAGACTTAAAATTTATATATTATTTGAACTCTGAATAATCTAGAATGCAATTATGGTTACTCATGAAATCCCTCAATAGAATTCCATTTGTAGGTATAAAAAAATGTTTATCCACAATAGGAAAAAAATGTACGAATGCTATGACCTCAATAAAAATAGTATCTATTTCACCCAAAATTTTAGTTTCTCCCTAAATTATTCCCCAAGTATTTAATATTTGTGTGTTTTTTCCATCGAATGATATGGAAAATTTTCTTAAATATCTAATGATAAAATATCTGCACCTGTATCTATCGTAAGAATATCAATAGTATCTAATATGTCAGTTTTAATTTGCACAAAATTGGAGTTAAATAAAAGTTATCAATGTAATAATTTTCATATACCAGGCCTTTGACAATTTTGGATTTTTCCTTGGATTGGTTTAAAACCCCTTCTGCCTTCTGCTCATTCTGCTCACTCACATCCCCAATCTCACACATTCTCACGTTCTTATACCGATTGAACCTATCACTAGGCTTCTTCCTAACCTCGTAAGATCTGCCTCTTCATCCAGGAAATCTCCTTCCTCCTGTGTACTCCTGGAATCCATGACCGTTATGATAATTAGACCCTGCATGGAAATTATTCTTTCCACTACCATAAGCATTATTGTACCCATTATTATATTTTTTTGTGGGGAATTCCTTGCTGCTGTGTGGATCATGTTCCTGTTTGCTTTATAATGCAGAACACTTCCTGAGGTCTATTCACTAACTCGTGTGAGTGGTCGTGTAGGACCTCTCTCTCACAATTTAGCTTTACTGCGCATGCTACTCTACTGGAATTATGAAATTCCTATTCAGGGAAAATGATAGAATACTCATACACTCCTATACAAGTACGCTACTGGGTGAAACCAAGAGAGTTGTTAGATTTTGAGAGAATGTTCTTGCGCACATTGTCTCTGGTTATAGAATTAGATAGATAAATGAAGATTGTAATGTAATCACCCGACATATGTCATGTGCTTATTTACTTTTTGGTCCATAAAATAATGACTAAATATTAAAATACTTCTCAGTTTCATTGTTTAGTTTTTGAAGTTCAATTGTTTAGTTTTTGGTGTTCAATTGTTTAGTTTTTGGAGTTTATTTATTGTTTTTAAGATGGATGATGACGATTTGGTGACGCGAATGCTAGTAGAAAATGTTCAAGATGCCGAAGAACAGGCTGTGAAGTGTGAATAGCATACCTCGCCTGTATTTACAATGTCAAGATCCTTTCTTGGTTTAGTCTGATTTTAGTTTTATTGAACATTTTCGCCTAAATTAAGTTTATCAATATTGTTTTTCGTGCATTATTTGCAACATTTTGTTTTCAATGAATTATAAAAAGGGAACTAGAATCGTCCTCTTTACTCTTTCTCACAACACATCTGATTATCTAATCGAAAAACATTTATGCTGAATCAGACGGTGATTGTGCTTATATCAGAGTTTATGTTTTCAAATTTAAACCTACTAATAGTACATCTGAACTGATAATAGTTCAAAGATAGTCGCGCCACTTGGCAACGCTGGATAAAATGTAGTAGACGAGTCGAATAAACGTGAATAGGGTTTTCATACTCCATGTGAGTGATGAGTGAGAGAGTACTTATATCGATGTCGTTGTCATACACGAGCACTCTCACATGTAACAGAATAGACCCCTTAATGACTGGTTGTCCCCCATATCAATAGACTGAAGCATATCCCAACAGATCCCCACTATATGAATACCCCTCTTCACCAATATATTAATCATAATATGACTTGCACTTTTCCCAAATTAATTCAATAGTGTTTAATTCACAGTGATATGGCGGTAGTCTCAGCACTTCATAAACTTTTTCTCGTAGTAGCTTATCAATTTTATACACGTTTCCTTTTCTATTCACTATTGAAATTTGTGGGATTCGGGTTTTCTAAGTTTTAAATCTAGCTTAATGTTATTTGTTGTCAACCATGTAACAATCTCATTTTTTGTCGAATTAGTAGAAGGTTGCTTTTCTAGAAGAACACCATGATATGGAGCATTATCCAAAACAATAAGAGATGGCTCTTCCAAGTTCGGAATTAATTGAGTACTTATCCATTTTATAAATATTCCATTGTTCATTTTTCAATGGTAATCATAACCATCTGGTTTACGTATACTCTAAGAGCTGTTGTCTTGCCAAGAATATGTTTTATTTCCTTTCGAATTGATCCATGTTTCATCTGATAATACAAGTTCTCTTGGGTGAATACTTGAAAGGTTTTCCATATATTCTCGCAAAAAATTGGCTCTCAATGCTGCAATACTGGTCCGCTCCATTGAAGCTCTTCGATTGTCATCTTTGTTATATTTTAATCCCAAAGTTCTCAACAAAATGCTCAGAGATGTTCTGCCAATAGAAACAACTGCTGAATTCAATAGGTGACTTAAATTGTAATGTACTCACAAAACTACTAAAATCTGTATAAATACCTTTCCAAATTTTCCTTGAATATACCATGATTTGGATACTCATTACAAAATAGCTACACCTACATTCCACGAAAAGATTCTAATTAAATAATAAATAAATATTCACCCTGTTGGTACATCATATATGATTTGTTCCGTACTGCCATCTTAGCTCCCTCAGGTATATTAGTTGTTTTAGTCTTAAAACGAGTTCTGCTTTTGCCTGGGCTTGAAAGAATTGGATTATTTTTTTATAGCATATACTGTCCGCCGAGATATTTTCAAAGCAGCAGCTACCCTCTAACGTGAAAAAACTGATTAATAATAAGTAAATTGCTAAACAAGCATGCACTTGAGTATTTATGTTACCTCTTGAAGACATGAAAGTGGTTCCAAAGGTCCTCCATTTTTTTTCTAGCTTGAAATACTCCAAGACATTTAGAACCAGCTCCTGTGCCTGCAAGTTCAACGTTTTACCAGGCATATTCTGAAAATAAAAATCATTCATAAATAGTTCTGGTCTTTCAGAAAATAAGGTCAATATTTTCTTCATTGGTGAAAGCAAAGCAATATGTTTTATATAATTTAGTTAGATGGAATTCTAGCCAGAATCATGATGGAATGTCAATTTAAGGTTAGTTTTCATTGCGAAGTAAATGAATGAGAAGTAAATGGATAATATTCACTCACCACAATAATTCGAACACTCAGGTATACGTTAGTCGTTATTGAGATGAATTTATACGCAAGGGGGCAAAAAAATGAGAAAAAGGAAAAATAAGAATGTAAACAAAGTCTTTTGTCTGTCAACTTACAAATTCGTGTTAAACTCATCGCCAACATTCATCATATTATCTCTGTTTGTTCTATTATGTTGTAATGGAACAAACAGTTTCATCTAGGGGGTTTAAATTCTGTGAGTAGCTCAGAGACGTACTTCAAAAAGAAGTATGTGAATAATTTCATACATGGGAAAAGATTCACCGGACCAACTGTACTTCCTATCACTGCTGTGCTTGCAAGTTTGGAGAAATTGATAACCACCAAATTCAAACGTGCCCAGAATCCTCATTATACTTCTGGAGTGGTTAGGATATCCTATGGGTCGGGTTCATCATAGCCTTGTTTCCATTTTCAATTGGTTATTTTCTCATGAATTTTGGGGGGGTCGTTTTCAGTCTCGTATAATCAGGATTGAACTTCCCACAAATAAGTCGTATATTCATCAAGTATACTTTTACTGTACGCGTCCCCCTAGATTACCCTGTATATGTTTCAAGATATAAATGGGTGATCCCCAAATGATAACCGAAGGGATCCTGGCCATACATGATATTGTAATATACCTATGATATATAAATGAAGTATGAAAAGGTATATAAAATATATAAAAATGCAAACAAAACTGCGAACTTTTGAACTCTCAATCGACCATGGACAATAATGATCTGTGGTTCATTTTCCAATTCATAATACATTTATGTTATTTTATTATTCGATATAAATTTGTATCATAGAGGACTTGGAGTGACAAGTGCTATGCTCCTTCAACGTCTCAATGTTGATGCCACTCAATTTTAGTCAACCGATTGCATTTTGGTAGTGAGTGAGTGAAAAGGAAGAAATATACGACAACTGCTTGTCCAGGAATTGCGGAAGGCAGCTATCTGGATAGGGATGCCAATATATGTATTTTTCTCACTTTGTTTTCAAGTAACTGGTTGATAACTAAATTTCTGGGCTCTCTAGATTTTGTGTTATCACTTGCTATGCTCTTAGGTGCTTCGGTAACTCTCATTCGACACATCTTATAGACAAGTTGTAATGAGGTTCCCAATGAAAAGTATTCACCCAGTTAAGTATTTGTTGGTTGGTCGGTCTCTTCCATCCGGATGCCTATTTTTGTACTGGCTCCTGGATGGTTGCTTTTTGAGTATGATCTCTTGAAACTTCATGTCTTCCTACCATTGTAGTTGAATTTCCCCCCTTCCTCAGTTTGTTCCCATCTACGAAGAAATGGAAGCTCGAATCTTCTCAGTTGATGGTACAAGATTTTTTCGGAGGCTTCCATTTTTCTTCTAAGGCATTTCCAAATACCATTGTATCTCCGTTTTGAGCAGATTGTATTGAAGTTCGGACATAGCTGGAACACCCTGTAATTAGTCATAGCACAGTGAACGAACCTGCTAAGTTTGAATTTGGGATATCGGGGTTTGTCTTCGTATTTCTGGATTTTTGGATGGCACTGCATTTATTGCACCGATACCTTCTATATCGTCTTCTATCGTGGGGATCATGACTTGAAAGTCCGCATTCAGTATGGGGGACTCCAAGGGAAGCATTTCAATAGAATCTATATGAACGGTCCAACAGCTTCAATTTCATTCCCTTCTCTAAACCTGGTCACAAGTAAGCTAGCTTGCTATGCTGCGATATATTTCTGCTCTGTCTCAGCTCTGTCCGTCTCCTCCTGGGAAAGATCATCAACATGAATATGTGAATGTTGCTGCGAAAACCATGATCCACTGCACAAAATTGAGGTTATCAATGACGTGGATTGGTCAGAATCTGCGCCTATGAAGAAACTCTGCTTTATAATTATTTTTATTCAATTTTCTAGCCGAGAAGGAGCAAAATAAACTAAACTACAGCACTTTATATTTGACAGAGTCCTATCATGTGAATCAAGCTTTATTTTTGGAGACTGCATACCTCACAGGGTGTGTATGGGTTGAATTTTTTAGGTATATTTCCACGGCCTTGCTTTTTCTACGCATATGCTTGTCAGTTAACGAGCTTAGCAATTAAATCTGTGGATCTTGTATATTCCACAGAAATATATAAAACCAATGTGAATCGATTTTGTTGCTATTATACTTTTTACAGACACTATATATTCTACAGTTACTCATCAACATAAAACCACAAAGCATTTAAATGTGATCTCAGCTTTGTTTTCGTTTGTCGTTATCACTTGGAGAGAAAAAAAGTCTACATACTACTAGTGTCGATAAAACCGGATTGCAGGAGGAAGATGGTATTTTCTTTGGTGTTATTAATCTTGGAAGTTAACATCTTGGTGGTTCTTTTATCAACTCTGAAAAATTAAAAGCTGATACGTTTGAAGTTAGTTAGTTAGGTACTTGTTCCGTACTCTATAAGTTTTACCACCTGTCTCTCCCTGCGATTTTCAGTCGTTCTTTCTGCTTTTCTTTTTGATCCCTATTTTGATAGTGATTCATTTTGTTGAATTAGCTTTCCCACATCCGTCGAACTTTCCAATTTAACAGTTAACACTGCGTGTCATGAACGATCTAGCGCAAGAAGTTTGATGACGAGTCTAGTTCAAGTAGGTTATCTGTGGTTAGTTATGCTCCTCAACCTTGCGAGCATAGCAGTGATTAGAAGTACGCTATAGGGTGATCTAGGACGACGTGTACAACAAAATATTCATTTAATTTGTCAGTGGTGGACTATGGTTTATATTCAGAACATTGTAATCAAGATTCAATGCAATATAACAAAGAGATTATATAATCGCAACACTCAAGTTTATTCCAATATCCTTACCAAAAGAATCATATGAATTTACTAGGTATCCATTTATTTTCAATTCATAAACTTATTTTCCCTCAAGCTACTCCATCTATTTATTGACCAAGTAGACAAAGTCTACTTATATGGTGAAATATTATCAAATCAACCATGACAAAATACTTAAATACACATGGAATCGTTTTTCCAATGTTTTAAAAATATGCTCTCGGGAAGAATTGGATTGATATTTGTACAAACTGTTATTTTTGGCCTAAATTGTTCATTCAACCATTTCTACATACTGTTGGTATCATTGGTATCAAATTTGATTACGCAAGTTCACGTAAGCTGATAATTAGCGAACTATATTTCCAATAATGATTGAATAAAACTCGAAGTCGAACACTATTTATATATTACACAGAACTACAACTTAATGATTAACATGTAAACGTTTCGTTTGGTTGCGGAAATTTGCTACTTTCGATTTGCTATGACCGATATACTGGAGAACTACCCCACTAGAGTTACTTTTGTGAAAATTACCGTGTGACAACTGGAGCTAGAACTCAACGTTGGAGCTGAACTGAGTTACTTAAAGTGACATTAACAACTGAACTTTTAAATTGATGTTTTCTCGTAAGAAAGCTCGCATCAACCATAAAACTATTGAGATTGGCAATGTTCTCACGATTTTGGAAAACCGACGGTATTATGACACCCGTCCTTCTGAGAAAGGTCTTAAGTGCACCAATATAGTTATTAAGTTCTTAACTTCTAAGAGTCTTTTTGTGACGGGTCAAATTGGTTGAAGCCGAAGTTTATTTTATATAAACAAGGGATTAACTTCTGAGAGTACTTTTACGACGGGTCAAATTGGTTGACGCCGAAGTTTATTTTGTATAAACAAGGGATAACTCTTCTCACGCAGTACAACGGTTGTAAAATTTGCCTAATACAAATTTATCGGTGAGAAAAATGTGTTTTCGAACATACTACCCGCGACAACCAGTTTACCAAAATTGACATATTATTTACAACTTAACTAATTATAAAAACTACTGTACAAGAGTCGGATGAGAATAAAAGGGGTCAGTCTTTTGCATAAACTGGTAATACCAATATTTTTGTGATGGGTCGAGTGTACTGACTTTCGCTAGTTTTAAGGCGAACCACACGAACCCGGCCATCCTTACCAGGAATCGTTTCAATTACACGGGCTAGTGGCCAATTGAGTGGATGGGACAACTCATCTTTTACCAAGACCAGATCATTAGTTCTAATGTTATCAGTGGGCCTGAACCATTTGGGTCTATTTTGGAGACGATTGAGATAATCAATCGACCATCTTTTCCAAAACTGTTGCTGAATCTGTGTGCACCTTTGCCAGAACGATAAAGTGTTTTCTACTCGACTAGATATGTCTTTGTCAGGGTATGCCGTTAAAGGGGAGCCTATCAGAAAATGGCCAGGAGTGAGGGAATTGAAATCATTGGGATCATTCGACAAGGGGTACAGGGGTCTAGAGTTGAGTATGGCTTCTATTTGCGTAAGGATCGTAGTGAATTGCTCAAAGGTGTATGTTTGCTTTCCAACAATTTTGTGCAGGTGATTTTTGGCGCTTTTAATCGCCGCTTCCCAAAGCCCTCCCCAATGGGGAGATTTTGGGGGTATAAATTTCCATTGTGTTTCCGTTTTGGAGAGAAATTCGAGAATGGGTTTGGAGGAAACCGGAGACAGAAAGAAGTCGCGAAGTTCTTCGAGTTGGTTTCGAGCACCAACGAAATTAGTAGCATTGTCGCTATATATCACGGAAGGATGCCCACGACGAGCTATAAACCGCTTAAGAGCAGCTATGAACGCGTCTGTGGACAAATCAGACACGAGTTCCAAATGAACGGCTTTGGTAATCATGCAAACAAATAGTGCCAAGTAAGCTTTTAAAATTGGAGCTTTGCGTAAGCGATACGGTTTAACCATAAAGGGTCCCCCAAAATCTACACCAACTTTAACAAAGGGCCTGCATGGAGATATTCGATCCTTGGGTAGATCCGCCATAATTTGTTGAGACAATGGTATTGAATCGATGACATGTTATGCAATTTCTGATAATGCGTTTCAATTCGCGGAGACCGTCCATTGGCCAGTAGCGTAGCCGGACGCTGGAGAGGACATTCTGGGAACCACTATGTCCTAAACGAACATGCTCATGTTCTAGTAAGAAAGAGACGGTGTAATTCTTGGAAGGCAACAGTATGGGGAGTTTCTATTGATACGGAATATCTGCATGCGATAGGCGTCCACCTACTCGCAAAATTCCGTCGGTATCTAAAAATGGTTGAAGTGAGAGAAGTTGGTTGTTTGATAATGTACCACGAGAGAGAGAGCTTTAATATCGTTGTAGAAACAATGAGTTTGGACGTTCTTAATAATTAACAAAGTAGCATTTTCTAGTTCATTTACCGATAAAGAACCTGTCAATTGTGCACTATTGTTTTTTGAGTTATGTACAAACCGTAGAATATATGCTACTGTCCTTTAGAAGCTTAGGGAAAGTCGAGAACTTTGACGAGAGCTTGGGCCAAAATTTTTCTTCAATTACAGTGGAGGTGAAAATTTTCTTTTTTAATTCAGGAGGATCCTCCATGGGGCGGAATTGGGCAAAGTCACTCAATACAAGAGATGAGTCTTTTAGAAATGAAGGACCGTTGAACCAAAGATCTAAATTGTCGAATTTTCCACGTGAAAGCATGTCTGCAGCATTGAGTTCTGAACGAATGTAGTGCCATTGGAATGTGTTGGAGCTCGAGATCTCTTGTATCTGTGATACACGATTGCTCACAAACACATTCCACTGCGAGGGATGTCCCTTCAACCAGGATAAAGCGATTTGAGAATCAGACCATAAATTAACTGCGTGAAATTGAATTATTGGTCTAAAAATTTGCATAATTCGTTGAGTGAATTTGGCTAACAGTAACATTGCACTGAGTTCTAATTTGGGAATAGTCAGCATGTTTTTCAATGGCGCGACTCGGGATTTGGCACCCACCAATGCACAATGGATGGTACCATTTGCATATTTGGAGAGGAGATATAAGTTACAGCCATATGCCACCGAACTGGCATCGGAGAATCCATGAAGTTGACATTCTATGGGATTTTCATTGATAAATAAATACCGCGGAATCTCAACGGAGGAGAGAAAAGTAATACTATTTACAAAATCGTTCCAAGCTAAAATGATGGACTGATCAGTAATTTCCTGATCCCATGAAAGTTTGTGTAACCATGTGCGTTGCATTAATATTTTTCCTTTGACAATGACGGGGTTGACTAATCCTAGAGGGTCATAATACTGTGAGACAGCTGATAGAATTTTTCGCTTAGTAATGTGAGCTTCCAGTTCAAGATCTGAAGGAGTAGAGATTTGAAACATGTCGTGAGTTGGATTCCACTTAAGTGCTAGAAGTTTACATGACATTTTATCAAAATTTGAGTCTAGATCGACCGCTTGAGACTGCACTGGTTCTTTATGGAAATCTAGAGAGTTTGAACCAAATTTGTGGAGCGTAAAACCAGATGCACTTGGACACTTGTTTAATTCGGAATGCAATAGCTTCAGTTCTGACAGGGAGTTAGCACCTGACAGTATGTCATCCACATACGTCTGCTTTAATAAGGCGTCTGAAGCACGAGCCAAAAGGGCGTTTCGTTGTGCAACATCTTGAAGTACGCGACATGCGAGATAGGGAGCACATTTTTGTCCGAAGGACACACAAGTTAATTCGATGCATAAAAAGTCATCATTATGAGAATCTCTCCACAATATATTCTGTAAGAAATTCTGTTCAGGATTTGTAGAAATCTGCCTGTACATTTCCTGTATATCAGCTGTCAATACGTATTTGAAAGAGCGAAAACGACATAATATGTCGAACAGTTCGGGCTGCACCTGAGGACCTTTGAGAGATATGTCATTGAAAGAGAAAGAGGAAGTCGTTTTACAGGAGAAATCGAAAACCACTCGCACTTTTGTGGTTTCGCTTTGTTCTCTCAGAACACATAAGTGTGGCACAAAATATTTATTTTCGTTAGAGGAGTTAGTGAGAGCTAAAGGAACAACTTTTCCATGTCCGAGAGATATGTATTCATCGATGAATTGTTTGTATTCTGAGAAAAGAACTGGGTTGCGAGCGAATTTTCTTTCGAGCGATTCGAATCTACGTTTTGCTATTAAGAGAGAATCTCCAAGTTTTTTGTGAGCATCGGATTCTATGAACGGAATGTTTACTTGATATCTTCCGTTTTCCAATATTTTGGTGGTGGACGAGAATATTTCTTCGGCCTTTTCTTCTTCAGCGGATAAAGAGCGAAAGGCGCAGCTTGAATCAACCTCTTCCTGACTCTAAAATTTCTCAAGCAATAAGTCAAGTTGCACGTCATTACCATGAGAGAGTGAATTGGGTTCATTTGCTGAAAAACTACTGACAAAGAAGGAATGAGAGTGTACAGGTGTCAGAGATTGTTCCTTGACGCAATTTTGTGGGACAGTTCCAGATATAACCCAGCCTAAATGAGTGTTAATGAGCGATGGAAGTCCAGAACCCAAGTGTTTAATACCAGTTTTGAGGATTGCATAATAAATGTCGCAACCGAGGAGCATATCTATGTGAGAAGGTGTGTTGAATTGACTGTCAGCGAATTTTGACAACAGCTGTGAGGGAATCTTAAACCTTTCGACATCCAGAGCTATCTGAGGAAGGGGATGAGTGATTTTAGGTGAAATTGCGCATGAAACTTTGAATTTTTTGTTTTCTGCAACTTGTGAAAATAAGGTGATATCTATCATTTCGGTTACCGTGGTGCTGCCTTCTAAAATACCGGAAACTTGTAGATTATGAGGATATAATGTCTAGCCTAATTTTTCAGCTAGAGAATGAGTGACGAATGAAGTTTGACTGCTATTGTCCAACAGAATTCTAATTAAAAATGGCTGTCCTAGTTTTGGCTTGACATAGGCCTGTGCGGTGGCTAATAAAACATGAGAATTTTTAGACGAGAGAGCGGTCATCGAGGTGGTAGGAATATGTGAGATTTCTAATGGAAGTTGTGAATTACGATCCACGGAAGATGTGTTAGGAGAGTTAGATTGAGGACTATCCGCTAAAGGTGGTGTATTGACCACTTGAGGTATAGCATTAGTACGTGAGTGTTCCAGATGTAACAAAGTGTGATGTTTTTTCGTACAAATAGTGCATTTTTTGGTAGAGAGACAAGTGCGGATTGAATGTTTATTTTCAAGACAGTTAAAACACAAAGATTTTGATTTCACAAATTTATGCCTATCTTCAGGAACTAGAGCAGTGAAGTTGGGACAAGTATATATTTTATGGGAGTTGTTCACACAAAATAGACAGTGAGTGGCGTTTTGCGCAAAATTAAACGAGTTTAATTTTTGACTGTCGTGAGTATTAGGTGCCGTGTTTGTATGCATTGAGACCTGTTGCTTAGGTGTAAACTTTGGTTTATTATCCTTAAAATGGGACGCGTGCCTTGTTGTCTTTGTTTCTGAGTGAGACATGGGGAAAGTGACATTTTCCAAAATCGTGCATTTCCAATCTAAAAAGTCTAGGAATTTTTTTAGTGATGGGAGAGACCCTATGTCGCAACTTTCTTCAAACGTACGCTTCGTATTGAAATCTAGCTTACTTTCTAGTAGAAATATTATCAAATTCTCAAACAATACTTCGTGTGATATATTGAAATTCTTTAAGCGTTCGAGCAGAGCACGCGTATTTGTAGCAAATTTTTGCAATTTAAAGTGATCACATTTTATTAAAGATTCTTGGTCAAATATGTGACGAAAAACTGAATTCAAGTTCAATTTTTTATTGGTGTATCTCGTATTTATTAATTCAATAGCTGTGGTGAAGTTTTCGTCACATACCTGAATATTGTCGATGATTTTCAAAGCATCTCCTTTCAAAAAGCTTTTGAGGTAAAAAAGTTTTTGGCTATCACTAGAGATTTGTGCATTGTTAATAATTAAAGCATTAAATAAATCAAAAAATGATGCGTATTCAAGGGGGCTAGAGCCATCAAACGTGGGTATGCTAATTTCTGGCAATCTCACATTATTTTGGGTGTTTTTTGAAGAGCAACTCGGAATCGAAGTTCGCGGAGCTGATTCAAACCTTTCAAGAGAAAACTGAAGTTGCGATAGAGTGTCAAAATATTTAGTTTCAGTTTCTTCCCGGTTTTCGAAATCTAAGTCATTCGAGGTGTCTGAATAATACTCAATATTGTCTTGAGCATCTGAATATTTGGTGAAACTATCTGTGAGCAAACCGATTCTATTGACCAACTGATTTTTGTCAGGTAGATGGTCGACATTTGCAGCGAATCAATTTGCAACGCGAGTTATACAACTTTTAGCTAAAGATCTAGCTTTTTTATATTCTTTGAGATCAGTACTCATGTTAAATATCTAAGAGAATGAATGCACGAGGATCAATTAGTACTGCCAAAAACTTCTTACTATAGTTTGAGATAACTTAACTAAATCATTCAAATACTGAGAAACGAGAAACAATAAATAACAACTAAATCATCCAAATAATGAAAAAACGAGAGACAATAAATAACGCTAAATAGTAATAGTGACGAGAATTAAAAGCTTATAAACTTTGCACTTTACACAAGAGTTATAAATACCTGTCAGTCACAAACCCTTGCACTTTTTTTTGGCGGTGATCCAGAAGATATCCAGGTGTAGACGTGGTGAAGAGAGAGTCCGGGCGAATCTTGAGATGTGATGTCGACTGAGAGAGTATAGGCGATTCCGAAGATGAGGTGAAGAGAGACTTCAGAGATGTTGAAACGATGCGATGAGAAAATGTGATGAGAGTTCTGTTGTGTCCGAATTTTTAATTAATTCCGGTGTCTACAGCATTCGGCTCGAAGGACCATGTTTACGCAAGTTCACGTAAGCTGATAATTAGCGAACTATATTTCCAATAATGATTGAATAAAACTCGAAGTCGAACACTATTTATATATTACACAGAACTACAACTTAATGATTAACATGTAAACGTTTCGTTTGGTTGCGGAAATTTGCTACTTTCGATTTGCTATGACCGATATACTGGAGAACTACCCCACTAGAGTTACTTTTGTGAAAATTACCGTGTGACAACTGGAGCTAGAACTCAACGTTGGAGCTGAACTGAGTTACTTAAAGTGACATTAACAACTGAACTTTTAAATTGATGTTTTCTCGTAAGAAAGCTCGCATCAACCATAAAACTATAGAGATTGGCAATGTTCTCACGATTTTGGAAAACCGACGGTATTATGACACCCGTCCTTCTGAGAAAGGTCTTAAGTGCACCAATATAGTTATTAAGTTCTTAACTTCTAAGAGTCTTTTTGTGACGGGTCAAATTGGTTGAAGCCGAAGTTTATTTTATATAAACAAGGGATTAACTTCTGAGAGTACTTTTACGACGGGTCAAATTGGTTGACGCCGAAGTTTATTTTGTATAAACAAGGAATAACTCTTCTCACGCAGTACAACGGTTGTAAAATTTGCCTAATACAAATTTATCGGTGAGAAAAATGTGTTTTCGAACAAAATTGTTAATTGTTTCTTATGCTGTGGAGACATGTTTTCGGCATAATTATTATGTTGAACCAATTGCTGTTTGCCTCAATGATATAACTTTATGCTGCCAACCACCATGGTTAGTTTTTTTTTATCCGATTGGTTTTCAATCACTGCTTTCACATCTTCTAGGGAAAATTTAATACCTGTGTCAATGTGTGGAATTAATATTCTAGGACACGCTCTCACGTTCGCTACTTCAACTCAAGTTTCAGACATACCAGATTGATATTTTTAAAAACAATTTTGTCATTCGATATGCTATGATGGAAAAGATTCGATATTCTATGATCGAAAGGATTTAAAATGCTATGAGATTGAACTAATCCCTCACCAATGCAAATTATCTATTGTGATCGATCTCAATAGGGAGTTGTGGTCAAAGTCAGGAATTCAGGTATTAAGGAGGTATGTGATAAGCATTTCGGTCTTGCTTTCAATTCTAAAATTGGGTTGAAAATTTTGGGAAGTCTTGGCACAAAAATAATACATCGTTGTCAACAAAAAATAAATTGACTTTGTTAAGAAGCTAAATTTTCGTGATAAAATATGAATAGCTGTGAAATACTATAGACTTCTTCAGGGAGCAGTGGAAAACCCAACCTCAGAACGGCTGGAATTCGCTTAAAAATAATTCATGTCATGATTCCATGCACCTGATAGCACTACCAGCAGTTTCAATGATTGAATCGCTTCATTTTTCGATTATTCATATTATTTTGGTTGACGTATTTTCAACGATTCCTTCCCAAATCTAAATTTAAATTCAAGACGTCCAAAAAACTTCGAATTGGGGCTATATTTCATAGAAAAAGCAAAAATCACTTTATTTTGTGAGGTACTGTCCTGCACTATTATAATGCATTTTTTCATTGAAGCCAGAATGCGTGAAATCCTTGTTATAGATAAGTTTTGTTGGTCCTGCCAAGGTCTCTTGAGCCATTTAAAGATAATGTCTTGAGTGAATTATTCTGAAAATGTAAACAACTTTGCAACAAAAAACATGAAGATTGTTAAAATTTCTGGAAGTTTAGTGATTTTATTCGTAGTCATGAATATATTGGAAGGAAGCACTGAAGAGAATAATGTGTGTCCCACATTTAGGGATTATTACACGATGAAAAATAATTCGAATTGTTGGTACGACTTAGCTGCAGAATATAGTGCTGTAGGTTATTCGCTGATTTTATAGTTATAACTTAGTGATAAAATGAATATCAATTAATTTTACACGGAGTTATAGATGAATAAATTTAAGGTTTTATTCCATTAGCCAGAAATTATTCGACGTATGGGTTATCCTGTGTCTACATACAAAGTTAAAACTGCGGATGGCTATATTTTAACAATGTTCAGAATACCCAATGACTACAATCGGAATCCCAAGGCAAGAAAACATCCAGTCTATTTACAGCATGGCATAGTAGCCACCTGTGCAACTTTTCTGGGAATCGGTAAAAATTCACTTGGTAAGCAAAATCACAATAATCACAAAAAATATAACACATGAGAATGAAACTATCTTTATCACTTTGTCACACGCAAACGAGAAAGTTGTTACATAATAAATATAATGATTGGTTTTTTATCGCAAAGTAGTTTTTTATCACTGACTATGGGTCTTGTACTTGTCTTGTACTTAGAAAGATATGATAACTCAATTCTGAATTATTCAGTAATGTTTCGTCCATATAGTTCGTGGTTGTGAATAATGTCAGCTTCAATGTTGTGATACTTGTAACGCGTTTTACCTCGTACACGTGGCTCCTGCCACACGAACACGTCACTATGGACACCCTTGACTAAAAATCTTTCGACGGAATACTCGGGCGCCAGATTTTTAACGTGGTTTGCTCCACGGCCCCTTGACCATTAGCGTCAAGAGTTCCAGATAGCCTCAGATGGAGGTTACGGAAAATTCCAGGGGTCTTGTTGAGTTATTTCAACTAATTCTTTATCAAATCTTTAATACGACTCAATTGAATATCGATTTTTATATTAAAATAAGTTACGGTAAATAGCGGAGAAATCAGGAACTTTGTTTATTACTACCTTGTGGTCTGTTATGAATAATTTTACAGGAGCGAGTAAAAAAAAACGGGAGAAAGAACGCACGGTCAGAGCCGGTAAGGTTATCACAACCACGGAAAACTACTCTCGACACACGAGACGTAAACGTATTAGATCTGCAGGGTAATCAAATAAATTATGGCTAGGCCACTTCTAGATTTGATTATCCCTTGAATCTAAATTTAACCGGCAAAATATTTTTCCGACAAACAAACAAAAGGTGTAAAAGATTTGTACCTGAGAGCTAAAAATGTCTAAATCTGCCGGGTAATCAGATAAATTATGGCTAGGCCACTTCCAAATCTGATTATCCCTTGAATCT
>CAJUYG010001278.1:16469-54469 GCA_910591675.1 Galerucella calmariensis
AATCTGATTATCCCTTGAATCTAAAGAAAACCGGCAAACTATTGTTAGGAAAAAAATTATATCAGAAAGGTACCACGGAACTGGAAAATCAACGATTTAAATCTGCCAGGTAATCAAATAAATTATGGCCAGGCCACTTCCAAATCTGATTATCCCTTGAATCTAAAATAAAACCAGCAATCTCAAAAAAAACTATAAAAGGTACCACTAATTTTGACACACAGTGTAGAAACAAAAGATCCTGAATATAATTAAGATGCACCAATTCATATAAATCTTAATTGTATATTAACGACTTGTGAAAAAAATAAAATGTGAACTTAATATAAACCCGGCGAATAATTAAAACCAATTAACTTCGCAATTGAAATCAAAAACACATTTTCTAAAACAACGTTACATTTATTTATCCTAATCTCAAACAAAACAACTTTTCTAACAACAAAAAAAAATAACCGGTACGGAAATTTCCATGAAAATATCAAACTTTTCTATTTTACGGAGGTACGAAAATTTTCAAATAAACGGTGATAAAAATATGTTTACCTTCTTACGTCGGTTTCGGTATCGTAGTTCACTTTTGTCACAACTTTAAAAAAAAGAATTACTGTCTTTAATTGAAAATATATGCCGGTAACCGGATCGGAATAACACAAACTTGGGACACACACTTTACGTACAAAAATTAGCAACGGTCAACGGTAAAGGTAAAGGTAAAAGGTAAAAGGTGAATCAGCGGTCGGTCTCTGTCTCCAAATCAATTCTCCTGCTATTTATATCCTCATTGTCGCTAGTAAAATTTAGATACCACAAAAAATTTGTCATATACCAGACGTATTTTGAAATTAAATAAATGGTATATATACCAAATGTCCTTATCGATTGAAAAAAAAAAATTTTAACTTTAGAAACTACTAAATTTCATGATAGAATTCATTTACGTACCTCCGGTCTTATACTAAAAAAAATATACAAAACAACAATATACCTAACAATAAATAAAAATCAATTTAATAAAAGAAAAGAGAGTTTGAATTTAAGTAACGAGTTATAATATATTTAAAGTGTTGAAAATTAACCCTGTATCTATAACAACAAAAATAACTCGTTACAGTTCAGCGTAAGCTATGCAACGCTTTTCAGATAACAGTATTACAAAAAAGGATGTGAAATTATTTCAATCCATCTACTCCAACCTCTATACGCTATTTTTTCCTGGCATTATCATCAGCGTTGGTGCAAAAATAACAGTTTACTATTCAATCCAACGTATAATCCATACTTAACTCATCAATACGGTTTTTCCATTTCAAATAACAAATTTTCCTATTAAAAGTAACTCATTTCCAAATTCTGTACATTTAATATTTCTATCAGGAAACACAAAACAAGAAAATATAATTTTGAATATGTGGGAAACAACAATATGATTCTTGTCCCCATCTTTTTTTCAGTTGACCGACTAGTTTCAAAATTTCTTTGAGACTTTTTTTGCGCGATCGATCTTTTTTGTTTATTTACCGCATCGGTTTTCAGGGCGGTAGGTTGTGTTT
This sequence comes from Galerucella calmariensis, assembly GCA_910591675.1. Lineage (NCBI taxonomy): Eukaryota > Metazoa > Arthropoda > Insecta > Coleoptera > Chrysomelidae > Galerucella > Galerucella calmariensis. The sequence continues at coordinate 18,023 of CAJUYG010001278.1, forward strand.
ACTGGTTTCTAAGTCAGCAAGTGAATTACTTACCGACGTCTTAGCCCTACATACATTTAAGTGGCCCTGAATAATATATTACTCCATTCATTACACACACAAAAATTAGAATATTCTTATTTTTCTAATGAACAGAACCGAACAGAACAATATAAAAAGTAATAAATAGCAACAATTTCAGCAAAATGCAAATTATAGTTTAAACTAATCGAGAAGTATAAATGTCACTTTCGACATTTTGTTAATTTCGGAGGAATTTATAGTATATTGTATTAAGAACGGTGAGGGTTGTTTACCAGTCGATCAAGGGTTTTCTTGGAAATCTAAAGTTTTACCTTCATTAGTTGCACTTTTGGGCCTACTAAACCTAGGAATATCTTTTACACTACCAGTTTCATTAAATTTACAGCATCGGTTGTCAGTTTTTACGTTCATTATTACGTCAGGTTTTACCTTCATTAGTTGAACTTTTCGGTCTACCAAACCTAGGAATATTCAAATTTAATGAAACTGGTAGTGTAAAAGATACCAGTTTCATTAAATTTATTTACTAATCTCGTCACTGTAGCTCTACTTATAGGAGGGCATTCAGGATTAAAATCGTTAAAAAGATTAGTTTCTTCGTGATGGGTACGTTTGCGATCTCCATATCCAACTAACATTAAGATATGGATGCGTTGTTTTTCTGATAAATGTGCCATTATTCTTAATTTATTTTTAAATTTCGTGCTAATTTGAAATTAATATCAGTTTTGACAATTTGTACATAAATAATGAACTAATGATGTGGTTGACGTTTTTAATGCCTACTATTGTTTTTTGTTTTATTTTAAAAACCTACAAGTCCAAATACCTAATTAGTAGGTACGGTACACTTTCAATTTAGAAGAAAGTGAACGATATTCTATGGGACATTTTGTAGTAAAGTGATTTATTGGGATTATTTTTGGAAAGAGAGAAAAATAAGCCTTTTTTGTGATGGGTCACACGGCCTGGGTTGTCAATTCAAAAAATTCAAGATGGCGGCCGTACGCTAAACGCTAACAACAACAAAAATTTGACATTCGCTCTCAAATATGCAGAATAGAGTCTCATTCATCGTCCCAGAGTTCCATAACTTTCTCTACATCCGTTTCAAAGATAATCTAATCCCTTGGTGCGAGACTTTTCAGCAACGCTGTATATTTAAGCTGAATGCCAAAATAAAAAATGCCTGAGGAATTTGTGCTTTATTCGGCTTATAATCTATCTAAGTCAGTGAATAGCGAGTAGATATCAAGCCCACTTTGGAAAGTTCCGACCTGTTTTTCTCGCTGATCTCCCCATGTGAACTGAGCCAAATTTTTTTCAAACTTTTTGTAAATTGCTCGGAAAGTATAATACCTACGTATAGGACAGCCCTATAATTTTCGAAAAAGGAAATTTTTTCAAACATGGTGAATTATTGAAATAAGCTCGATATTACACATTGAATGATCTAATGAGACGAGAAAAATTATTTGCTATATCAACAAGTTATTAAATACTTCCGCTGCAAATGGAATAACTTCACCATTGGAGGAAAGTGGTGGAAGATCCTCCAACTCTCTTTTCTAAGTGGAGGGAACTATCACAGTTTTGCCAGGGTTAACAGACATCTGTTCGCTCTGACACCAACAGGACATCTTCCAACATCTTTTGGATGATATTATATGCTACCCTTCCTGACTTGGTCCTTGCCAAGATGACAAGGTCGTCTGCATACGCTTGCTGTTCCACCCCTCCTCTTCCGAGAGCGCTGAGCAAGTTATTCATCAAGTAGGGGAGATAGTACTCAGCCTTGTGGGCAGCCTCTGGAAGCCTTAAAGCTGATGGTCTCGTCCTGAAGAGATGTAGTGGCTGTCCCATTTGTGAGCATGTCATATATCCAACGAGTAATGGTTATTTTGGTGCCCTTTTCAGTCAAAGCTAAACCAATCGAACTCGGTAGTGCATTGTCAAATGCTCCTCCAATATCAAGAGATATGGCCACCGCCATCTCCTTGTTGTTAAGGAATTGTGTGATTTCCTCAACAAGGTTGTGTAACGCTAAATCTGTTGATTTGCCAGTTTGATAAGCATATTGGTAGATGCTCAGGGGGAGTTATATAAAGCTTCTCGCCTGATGTAGCAATCCAGTCCTTTAAACAGGAAATATGTTAGGCTAATTATTGGTCTGACCGATTTAGGGTGTGGGTCAGTGTCTCCATAGTTGAAGATAATTTTTATATAATGTGTTAATGGAAATTATCAAGCTTGAACATGTTATTGTTCACGCTCTTAATTTTGTGTATTTTATTGTTAATAAAATTCATATCAACAAAGAAGAATTTGTTTCCCATAGGGAAATATTTTATACAAGTGCCTAGAAGTTCCAATTCATGCCTATCAAATCAAGAGAGGAAATTGGAAGAAGGTTCCTTTCTTAAAATTTCACTACTTTCCATAGTAATTATTCAACTTTATGCTTATTTTCTCGGAAAAGTAAATTTAAAATAACCATAACTTCTCTACATCCCCTTTTCATGATGGGTTTTCCACATTTTCATTAAAAATTTTCTTGCCATGATAGAATTCCCATTTTAGTTAATTTTCAAGAAATTAAATTCCATTAAATTGAACATTACTCTCTACTTCAATTTAAATTTAAAAAAAAATCTTACATCATAAGTTGATGTTTCCATATGTTCAAGGTTTTCTCATGAGAAAACATACATAGTTCCTAACTTTCTTCTTTTCTACTTTTAAGTTGATTTGAGAATTTTTCATTCCACAAATTCATTAAATATTTTCACTTCGTTAAAAAGTACTACTCGATGGACTAATGATAATGATGTTCTTACCCCTCCAGTTGTGAATTTTATACAGCCTGATGATGGTAATTGTTACCGAAACTAGTTGCAAGTTTTGAGTCCCAGCGGACATCAAATATATTGTGGTTTGATTTTGAGTTTCATTGAACCCTTTATTGAGTACTTTTCAAGTCTCGCTTCATAATATGATTAGTATAAAAGTATAGATTATCAATTATGCAAATCAGAATTATTCTTTCTTGTGTTCTTGTTATCGCGAGCAAAAAATATTAAATCATCACAGGTAGTAATAAATCCTTGGGGCGAATGGTGAAAACATAAATTTTGCCACGCCATGAAAGTATATCAGGGACTGCTAAACTTCAAAGAATAGTTAATAGTACGTTTCTGATGAATGAAGGTGCGGAAGAAAATATTGTCGACGTACCGTACCCTATTTTCCAATTTTTCTATTTTTAATGTGAACAGAAGAACTGAAGCATGTCCCGCTTTCCACATTTATATACTTATATAATAACTTTTTCCAAAAACCTTCTTGATTTTTATCATCTTTCGATTATACCATCAACTGTCTATATTCCTCCCAACCCTTCTGTACCTATCACCAATTTCCTCCCCCTTTTGAGCTTTTCCAGGTGCTTACTAAAGCGACAGTGTACCGTTAGGATTCATTTCAAAACTCTTAACGCAATTTGAACCTGGCTGCGTGGGGTATATTTTGCTTCTGAAATATATCCATGGAAAGTAATATGAGGGGCATAGGTCAGGAGATCGTATGGGTTATTTAATGAATCCACTTACTACAATCGAATGTCCAGGATATATTTCATTTGAGTACTGACTAACCGTTACAGCAGAATATGGAGGATCCCGACCTACTAAAATATTAGCTGCTCCTATTATAACTGTTAACATTGGAACAATTGTAACTCTGAGTGATTCCAAATACATACCGTCCGTTAAGTTACCTGATGGACAAAATGGACCCACAATACTATCGTCATATCTACCCAACATTCATTTTTTCTGGATGTTCAGTATGTACTTAATGAAGAAATGTTGGATCGAATACCGACAGTTTTGTCGATTTAAAGTCCCATCATGCATTCATCCGGAAAACGAATGTATAAAAGAACATACGGTTGTTGTTGTCCACTCAAGATTTCACAAAGTTATGTGCGGCGACGGTACATTGACATAATACAAATAGTTCTGATAGATTTCTCTAGCATGATTCTGATAGATTTCTCTAGCATGATTCTGATAGATTTCTCGAGCGAGGAGTACCTTCGATAATTATTGATCGTAGCACTAGTTATATTTGGAAAGAGAATATAATGAATACAAATACTACAATTCCAGACATGGCATTGTCGTATTTTGTGTTAATTTAATACCTTATGATAAACAGAAATGCATAAAATAATTCCATTCCTTACTTCCTGGTTCTCAAATTAATTATTTGTCGTATGTTGACTCATGTACTCATTGAAAATTTACAAGGATACAAGCAAATATCGACGCATCAAAACTTGTGTCGCGATATTCTCGCTTAGGGCTTTTTCAGACGGTGCGACTATGATGCGATTTTTCGTTCGCAACATCTCGTATCCCATTCTCAGAAAGCTTTCACACTAGACAATACAATTTTTTCTACAACGATTTGGAAATGAAACATTGTGCGCAGTGTTGTCCAGGCGATCTTCGCAGTTAGTTGAGTGTATTTGCAGCATGTATAATAGAAGACGAATTATCTTAACGGCATTGCTACATCGAAGGCAAAGGAAACGTGAAATTATTGCTAGATGTAACAATCGAGTGCATCGACGTTACTGGGTACATCCACTTTTGCAAGTAAGATACGTCGGAGGAGCTTTTTACACTATTTTTGAGAAATGGAGACAGCATGAAGTCAAATTTTTCAACTACTTTCGAATGACAATATCAACGTTCGATTACTCACTTGCTCGCCTAAGAAGTAATATAAGCAACACTGCAATTTTATTTTACTGATACATCTCGCGACAAGCAGCGACACGACTGGAAATGTGCATTTATTTTTGTGGGTGGTTTAATATCGCTCGGGAAAAAATCGGGCGGTATCTGACCAACAAACGCACTGTCTTGCGATATAAAAAAATGCCGCACTAAGCGTCCGTTTTTTTTGTTACTTCCGCATAATTTGAAAATTACACATATGATTACATATATTTTAATAATTCCACGATATCGTTGCGACATACCGCAAACGGAAAATCGCATCGCAGTCGCACTGTCTGAAAAAGCCCTTATCCTATTATAGACGATATCGAAACGTGCGAAAACAATATACGACATTTCCAGAAACATTTGAAACTGTCGTAGTTAAGGGACAAAATTAAAAAAAAAAAATATCAAAATTGCAAAGAATTTAGGAAAAAATATAGCTAGTTGATTGCCGAGCCGGTACTGACGTAAGAAAGCAATCAATACCGGGTGTCCCAAGTTATCGTATACAGGCAATATCTCGCTTATTTGACAAGATAATTGATACATAAAAAAACTGCATTGAATGGAATCAAAGTACCCTCCTAATGGCTTATGAAAAAATGTTTTACATTTAACAGCCCTGTGGTAGCTACCCCTCACTTATTTCCAAATGGTACCCCCTGTATATTGTCATTGAAAATTGCGTGTCGCTCTATTTGGAATACAACGATAAGTAGTAGCTACTTACTTATTATTTTCAAATGACACCCCCTGTATATTGTTATTGAACATTGCGTGTCGTTCTATTTGGAATACAACGATAAGACATACTTGGTATTCTTTTCAATGAATAATAACAAAAGCATCTATAAATCATGAAGTATGAATTTCAACTAAAATACCTCTGATAGTACCTACTTCGCCAAATCTTGCGTCAACAGAAGTTTGCCGAATATTTGCTTATATTCAGCTCTGATGCAAGATTACCATTCTAGGTTGGAGTATTCTATGATTTAGATGATCTCAAAGAACTCATTCGTGAAGCATGTAGTAGCGTTACACCAGCTATAATTCAGAAAGCTTAGAACACGTTTTGCAGCTTGCATAGATTCTACAGAAAATAATTTTGAACAGTTGCTGTGTTCGTTTTTTGAATTGTATCATAGGTATTTTAGTTGAAATTGATAATTCATGAAATATTGATGCTTTTGTTATCATTATCTGAAAAAATACCAAGTATGTGCTATCGTTGTATTCCAAATGGAACGACACGCAATTTTCAATGACAATATACAGGGGGTGCCATTTGAAAATAAAAAGTGAGGGGTAGCTACCACAGGGCTGTGAAATGTGAAACATTTTTTTATAAGCCATTAGGAGGGTACTCCAATGCCATCCAATGCAGTTTTTTATTTATTTATTTTCTTGTCGAAAAAGCGAAATATTGCCTGTATACGATAACTTGGGACATTCGGTATATCTCATGAATCTCACCACGTAATAATTAACTACTGTCAATTATTGTTGTCGAAGTTTACCAAATAATTTGAAAATACCAAAATTTAGCTAGATCTAAATAACATCGACGTGAACAGCATTAACACATAATTAGAAAACCGTCCATACCTCGATTTATCTGTGAAAAATGTATAAGTATCTCCATCCAGCATTCCAATTCACATGTTCATTAACCAATGCCTATAGAGAATGTTGGAAAAAAAAAATTATATTACTTATCTCAAAAGTTGCCGTGAACGTAAGTCGACTTTTTTCTGAAGGTGACCTTGGAGACAGGAAAACTAGTGAGATGAGCAATTGATCATTTAATATATTACAGATAAAACCTTGGTGCATGAAACAGTTCATAATTCCCAATTCATAGTTCATTCAAACTTCCTTCCTTCCTCAAGTTTCGTTATTGAGTATGTATATAATATAATAATGATAATGATAATGTTTTAGCATTCGTACTTGCTGATGCAGGCTATGATGTGTGGTTAGGAAACTATAGAGGAAACGCATATTCAGAGGAGCATATAAATTTAACAGTGTATGATCAGAAATATTGGGATCACAGGTTAGTACAATGCACAACGTAACAATTAGAATACCAAGAAAATCGCTATTATTAATACAACTATCGTAGTCGCAATAAGTAGACATGGAAGTTGATTCTTGTTGTGAAGATCTGCTATACAAAAATTGAACCCGATGGTGGTTTTTAAAAAGTATGGTTCCGTCAAGTAGCTTTTCAGTATGTTGAATACTAATTGAGATTAATTGTAAATTCACTGCAAAATTGAAATTACTTGAGTTATTTCCAAACTGAAGATAATAGTGTGTAGGATTTAATTGGCTGAGATTACGCTTATACAGCTTGTCAATTCTAAAATTCACAAAAGACTATTTCGTGAACGAAAGAAAATGTCGAAAAAATCTCAGAACCATTCTAAGGCTAGAAAGAAGGAACTAAAATGAGATAGATTGGATTTGATAAGGCGGCTAAAAAACCTATGTCACTGCTACCTTTTCAGATCTATTGATGTTCTCTGTGATAGCACAAAAAGCTTGAGTTATTGTTTGACGCAAATTGCCATTGAGGACTGATTTTTGTAAACACTTACTCACGTTCATCCTGAAATAGTCAGGTGGCGATAAGACCAGCGGCCATTCAATGGGACTTCTCATTCGAATCTATTTATTCGAATAAATATTGTCCAGTCGGATCTCACCTTCTAGCGTATAATGAGATAGTTTTCCGTATTTCTGGTAGTGCACCCAGTTTTCATGTGAAGTTAGAATGCCATTGTCCTGTCCGTCCTGTTGGTTTTCTAGATCATCGACCATTTAGGGCACAATAATTCTCTTCATGTTGAAATACTCTGGTATAAACTAGGAACCAATCACAGAGTCCTCTAATATCGTTGCCCAAGTATATCGTTTCTGAGTTGGTGAGTGTAATTTCCTCTAGACAGATGTGGATGTGCTTTACTCAAGCTCTTCCATTCACATTACAATAATTATTCCAAATTAAGATCAAGCATACTCATATAGTAGGTACTGGGTGAAAACAATTTTTTCATAAATATATATATATATACAAGGTTAATGAATATTTGATAAAGTTCTAATATGAAAAGTAAGGTGCTAGATGTCGCAAAGTCGATGATAAATATGGCTACAAGAAAGTGGGTGGCGCGGAAATCTCTAAAATCTCGCAAGAACAGAGACAGGCAAAGCAGTTTATAAGGAGGACATTTGCCCACATTTAACATTTAGGGCAGACCGAATGAGCAAATATAGGAAAAACTTCAGAGCCGTAGAAGATATGTTAACAAGGCACTGTTAGCTTAACAGGCATCATGGGGTTGACATACAAAGTCCTGATTCTGTCAACTAGAAGAGGGAACTGTAGAGTATAATAGCCTATGCCAGTGCGACTGCCTAGCGAATCTGCGGTCTATTGAGCAGGGTGACGAGAGGCCACTGTCAAAAAATTACATGAAAAGTTCATTCTCAAGACTGATCAGCCATTCAAACAGTGACGGCATGGAGAATGTTTGGATTTAGAGGACCACAATAGATCTGAAGAGGTCCGGAGTAATATAGGCCGATTATCCACGTCATCCACCAAATCCAATCTAAATCAAGAAATACTTTTGTACTCATTACGTATCATGATCAGAACTGTCTTTAGTACAGGGTATATAAAAACCTCTTTTTCAAATTTAAATGAAGCTACATAATATGTATATTGATAAATTCTTATCCTACTATAGGAACAAACAAAATTTCAATGTCAAAATATTTTATTACTCAACATATTCTCCTCTCAATCGGATACATTCATTACAGCGAACCTGCAGCGTCTCTAGACCTTTAAAAAATGTTTCTTCTTGCTATGCAAACCAGACCCCCACAGCTTTTATTACCTCTTCGTTGGAAGAAAATTCACGACCTTTTTAACTTTTTCTCAGTTGGGGAAAGAGATGATAGTCGGACGGAGCCAAATCTGGTGAATGAGGGGGGTGTTCTAGTAATTCAAACCCTAAATCACGAATTTTTTTCATGGCAACATGAGATTTGTGTGCAGGGGCGTTGTCCTGCAAAATCAAAACACCTTTGGATAGCTTTCCGCGTCTTTCCTCTTCAATCTTTTCCCGTAGAGTGGTCAGTAATGTCAAATAGTAATCTCCGGTTGTTGTTCTACCCTCATCCAAAAGATTAATCATGATTACTTCATGGCAATCCCACAAAACTGAAGCAAGAGCTTCTCCGGTAGATTTTTGGACAGGAAACTTCTTAGGTCTTGGAGAAGACGGAGGACACTGATCACCAAGGGTATTAAGCATATCTTCGTAAATCTGCTTACCTCTCAACCCTTTTAAATACAGGTACTTGATGGCTCGATACTTCAATTTTTCGATTTTCACAATTTCGGTGGACGTCTTTTTTCTTTTAATTTATTGTGTAACGCTGGTTTACTTTTTTGACGTCCAACTTCACACTTACACTTCTGAGTTATTGTTCGCTGCTATGGTAACGCAATATTTTGTTTATGCATGGAACTGGTCTAGGCTGACTAGATATCAATACATCCTCGTAATATGGAGTACAGGTATAGTTTAAAACTATATTTAGTATGGGTTGAATAAAAACGCACTTCCTCGCACACTCATATTATTCCAAATTGGAATTCGTTAATATTTCAATAACAGATTTAGACGGTATTTTTTTATAGTCCTACTGTACCTCATATAACAATGTGAATCGAAGGATATGTTTTGACATGTGATTAAATGGGAAATATCATGATTGATTGATTATGATATTTAACGACATGTCACATATGAGGTACATAAATATCACGCCTAACGGCATTCATTGTGAACCTAAGAAACTAACACTGAAAATGACATATGTCTCTGTTACATCGACTAGTTCATATCTTCATGAAATATTTCCATATTCCACCCAAATAACTTCGAAACATGCGGAAAAACAATACTAAGGCTGTCAAAAACATTGAATCGAAAAGGTGTGAAACATCCAAATGGATGTCGGAACTGCTCACTACTGAAGTAGCAGAGACGAAAACGAGCAAAGACAACATCTCAAATCTGTACAACAAGGGGATGTCCACAGGGAGGAGTAGCATCCCCATTGATGTGAAGCCTGACGATTAACGAGCTCCTGTGTGGTTTGACCAGCCTCGGAATATCCTGCCAAGGATATGCCAATAAAATTGTCATAACAGCCAGCGGAAAATTCGGAAGCACCCTTTGTGACATCGAACGAAAGGGTCCGAACTATTCAAATAGCTGGTGTAGGAAAGTGAGACGTGACATCATCCCCACCAAAACCATAATATTAGCATCCACTACGACAAGAAAACTCAACCTCAAAACCATTTAACTTGATGGGAGCTAGATTAAATAGAGGCAAGAGGTCAAGTACCTATCTATGTTTGACTCTAAGTAGTGAGTTCCTGTTGAATATACACAATAACGAGATTAAATACAAATCAAAAATAGCTCTGATGGTGTGCAGGAATCTGGCAGGGAGAAATTGGGGCTGTAACCCAAAAATCCTGAGCTTGATATACACTGCCATAGTAACACCAATCATCACTTATGTAGCCATTGCGTGAAGTAGTATAACTAGCCTACTGACGACGTGCAAAAACCTTTTTAAAATTGAAAGACTAGCCACTATATGCATTATGGGAGCAATAAGAGCGGCAGCCATGGAGGTGATTCTCAACCTCACACCATTACATATGGCGGTGCAAAGTGTGGGAGAAGGAGCAAGATACAGGATATTTGAATGCACATAACCGAGCATGGGGTTGTAATGGGTTGACATGTATGGAAATGTTCTTTCCTCAGAAGATAACATCTCACAACTGAAACGATTGATTCTCCATTCACTTCAATTCAATACAATTTGTATTCCAAGGTCAGTGTCATCGACTATGCAGTTACGGCTATAATAAATAACCAATTAAAATCAATGGCTTTATTGAACCAAATGGTTGCAGCAAAAAATGGGATATAGCAAAAGCGAATTTGAATATAAAGATGCCCTAGCTGAAGTAACCACTAGAACAACAACAAAAATTCCTGGAAAAGTTTCTGTAGTTTAAACAGCACACTATCATCGAGAAAGCATGGAATCTATTGAGCATATATAGAGATCAAATACAGCAGAATCATTAAGCTATCGAAGCACAGGATTTTCATTGGAAAGTGCATACCAGACCAGACTTCGCAGGATAAAACTGATATGTAGTCACAGAAAACAGTCAATGACTTCCAACAAAAGTTTTTCACAGTAAGCAAACTAAAGGTTTCACGAGGACTAGTATAACTTATCACCGAGAATGACCAATGATATGTGATAATATTCTTAAAGAAACGACCAGGAGGAAAATTTATCATATACACTTAGATAACACTTATTGGCCAGTGTCTCGTGTGTTTGAAAACATTTGACATTTCCAAAGACAAATGTTGATGTTTTCATCTGTACAACCACTCTGGAAATTTTTTGTTCCAAGAATTTTATTCGTTTCAATGAGTTGAAACGATCTCTTGCGTATTGCCTAAGGTTTATACGTGGGATAAAAAAGTGAAAGTTGAAATTGGATGTCTGAAACCGAGGGAATTGGATGAATTGTTTGATATTTTTTCAGGAGATGAATGCACTACAAATAGGAAAGTCATTATCTAGTAAAAACTTACACAAGTCAAGTCCTTTTTTTCAGAATCCTCAGTGTGGGGGGAAGGTTACAATGCTGAATTACTCCATGCAGGTCCCCAATTGATTGTATGTGGTATAAGAAAACATTTTTGGGTATTGGGTGGACGTAATTCAGCTGAACAAGTGTTCCACAAATGTATCAAATGTTTTATAGGAAACCCCAAACCTTGTGAGTAGGTAATGGGAATGCTCTCAAAAGAGCGGGCTAGACCATTGCCGCCATTTTATATAGATGGACTGCTCTACGCAGGTCTATTAAGAGCAGGTATAATAAATAGGGGTGCACAAATAAATAAATGTGATATATGTTCATTTGTGTGTTGTTTACCAAAGCTATACATAAAAAGGTAGTTTCAAATTTAGCTAGTGATGCTTTTATAGCCAGTTTCCATGATTTTTTTGCAATTCAGTGGAAACAATGAAAGTAGGAAGTTCTTGGGAACTCATACAGAATCTCTTAGTGACAAAATTGGAAATGTAGGGGTTCTCTGGGAATTTATTCTGGCAAAAAATCACCTAATTTTGGTTGGCTTTGGGAATAGGGGGTGAAATCGTGAAACTTCTATATGAAACGTATTTTAGGTAGTTCTACATCAACTTTTGAAGGTCTCACCACTGTACTTGCACAAATTGAAGCCGTTCTCAATTCGCGTCCTTTATACCCATCATCGTCATATATGGATGTCTCAATACTGGCTCATTGTTTACCTCACTCCCAGACCCAGATGTCATGATTTCCAATACTCTTTGCACTTGTTAAAATTCTTAATTAATTATTTCAACTTATCTTTTTTGACGTTACTACTACCAGCTATAAATAAATAAACTACCGTCCTATTTTATATATAACAAGTCGGTTAATTGAAATGCATCCCTACTAGCGACTAGAAAATCTGGAATTTTTTACTTTCGCCCTTTGGAATCCAAATAAATTCCAGCAGAATTAATACACCCACCGGCAAAAAAACTCGGCTACCTAAAATTTTGCCCAAGAAATCTCGTAATTTTCCATCGATTCCAATTCTTTAACGCCAAATTCTAGATAAATTCTTCGGTATTGAAGCAAACTCCGGAAAATTTTTTCAAAAATGTGGATAGATTATTTATACAGAAACCATGTATTTGTAGTCCAATTTCCTAACACCCTGTGTAACAGTCCGGATAATTTGTAGAGGCTATGCTCAGTTTATTACCTTTATTACCTTCATTACTACTTCTATTATTACTTCCTTCTCGCCATCTTTCAGTATTATTTCCACCTTGATATCTTGATTTCTTCGGAAGATATACGTATTCAAATAAAAGCCTGGAATTTTATAGACACGCCAAGCTCGATTGAGGAAGCTGTTTGTAGTTTCCTTTGCTCTATTTGTTGGAGATGACTTCATTTCAATGAACGACAATACAAGACCGCATGTAGCGAATATTTTCAACCAATATTTGGAAGAGGTTGATAACCAACGATTAGAATAGCCTGCATGCAGCACGGATTTAAATTTTATTGAACATCTCTTGGATGAAATTCAAAGAAACATTAGAAACATTCGTGTAGGTGCATCTATTTCTGCTAGAAGTGGGCATATGGAATATTGAGAAATGTCAATTATGTTTTTTTGTTTCAAAATACTGTTGGAATGAGAACTGAAAGATGGTGGAAATGATGGTCTTCATAATAAACTAAGCGTAAACCTTACAAATTTCACAGGGTGTTAAGAAATTGGACTACAAAAACATGTGGTGAGCTATCAACATTTTTGGAAAACTTTTCTGTAGTTTCTTTCAATACCAAAGAATTTATCTACAATTTGGCATATGAACAATTGAAATTGGTGGAGAATTACGAAAGTTCTTGGACAACGAATTTCAGCAAAATTTCAGGTGGCCGAGTTTTTTTGCCGGTGAGTGTGAATTTCGAAACTCTCGACCATAATAGTTTCGGTAAATATTAAAACAGACAAGAGAAGGAGCTCTCCGTGAATACTGTCGGAATTAATTTCATGGAGGACCACAATAGTAAATAGTTATAGTTATCCCGTCCAGGATTGATACTTTCGTTTCAAAGTGTTTTCAATAAGTTCTCCAACAATTTATTCATATTAACAATAATTCACATAGTTACAGACTTGATAGATAAAACTGATAGAAATCATGATGGATAATAAAAATTATAAAATAAGATACAACGTCGAGAGTCCCGTGAGAATATACTTCAAGTTTCACAGGTCTCGCCTGTTTTAAATACAATATTGATTTCTAGTATGGATGAAGTAGCACTTTTGGATTTGCCAGCAAATTTTGAAACTATTTTGCAACATACTGCTCCAGGAAGTAAAATAATTTTCATGGGTCATTCACTAGGAACAGCAGTATCTTTAATGTATAGTGCAGAATATCCGGAGATATCGAAAAGAATGATAAAGATGTTGGTACTTTTGTGTCCTGCATATACTTTAACACACATGTTATCTCCCTATAGATTACCGGCTCCTTTTGGAGATTTTATATTGGTAAGTAAGACTCAAAACTTTTTTATATAGTTGGGAAATATGAGTGACAACTTCTTGATATTAATATATGGTAAGTGCCAACGGAAGAAATATATCATTATTTCCTCATTGGACGATTTAGGAGAAATAATTGGAACCAGTTGATTTTATTATGTGAGTGATGACGCCATCCAAAAAATGTTCAGATGGAAATTTGAGTTCAACCTCATTTGAAAAGTATAAAGTTTTGCCAGAATTCCTCAAAGAGTCCATCAAGTATTGCTATAATGTATTTATTCCCGCCCAAAATTAAATTTCATGAAGATTATCACTGGTATTACTGAAGCTATATTTCTATTAAACGGTCATGTCAATCGCTACACTTCGATGCAGTAGTACCATGCCCAACACCCATAGAAAGTGTGTTTAGGCGGGAGTAATAGCAAATGAATAATTTCAACCCTCATTTCGTAGAAACTTTCCCAGAGAAGAAATGAATTAATTATATTCAAATCATCAGAACTTGATATGAGCAATTTCGTCAGAGCTTTTTGCTTCCCGAATTAAACCGGCTGTTTCTAAATAAAAATAGTTTGTGGCTACAGCAAGATGGTGTGCCTACACACTATGCACTATGCTATATTGGTGTTGGATAACGTTCTAGTTCGAGAATAGTTCCATGCAATATTTTTAATTGTATTTTCTCCAATGTGCTTTGATATAGACATTTCTGCGATCTTTCTCCTGACTATTGGAAAGTGTCTCTATGCGGAGTACTTGAGATATTACTCAACATATCATGCAGCACTTCCGATACTTCTATGAGCAAAGAACTCAGTACTCAACTTTGTAACTGATGACGAACTTCTTTGCTATCTCCAATTCAATCGTGTTCGAGATACAAGTTTATTCAATAGTTAAAAAATCCAGTAGTGAATATTAAAACTTCTGTATAGTTATCATGAAATAATTAGGTTTGTCATATTCAAATCTCTTCTCCATTATATAACAGTCCAATGGTTTAACTAACTCTACGGGGTTTCTCAATACTTGATAAAAAATACTAGTTGAACTTTAGGACATTGTGAGAAGATTAAGACTGGACAGAATAGTATCTCAAGCTAAGGAATTGAAAAGGTTGGTGGTACCACCATGTACAGAATCACCAGAAATGATGCAGAGTTGTATGCAATGGTACAATTTGTTTTATGGACCAAATACTGACTTGGGACCGGTAAGCGCAAAAAATTAATTTAATTTTTTCTATGTATATTTGGAAACTAATGTGAATGGATGCTCCAAACAAACGACAAGAATATTTACATTCATGGTTTATACTCACGACATATTATTATTATTACTATTCTGGATGTATTTAGTTAGTTTTATTGTGGCGATTTTCTCATAACGTTTCATTGGAAGTTTTACTTAACATTCACAAAAAGTCTTCTGAATTTGCGCAAAAAGTGAATGAGGTGAAACAAACAGTGCAGTTGCCTGACCTTATTGCTATTTGTATTAAAGTATACTTGATCTTGATTATTCTGGTAGTGATGATGAAGTAGTTGCACGCATTTGTTCCTTCATGAATGACCTACAGTCACATGACGAAAATGAACTAACAGATGATGAAGAAGTTGAAGAAAACTCGGAAGAAGAGGTGAATTCCGATGAAGATGAAAATGATGGAGGTAACAAGAGTAGCGAATCTTCTGGAAGTATGAAGATGAAGGGTTCGTTTTCATTGACATTCAAAGACGTTGAGGATAGTATTAGAACTTTTGATGAAAGAGAAATTAATGATTCAGTTCGAAAATGGATTGAAGATCTCGAAGGAATTTTTGAGCTGACAGGTTGGAATGAATTGCAGAAATTGATATTTGCGAAAAAATCATTGAAAGGACATGCAAGGCTATTCATTCAGTTAGAAAGAGGAATTACAAAATAGATGATTTTAAAAAAGAAATTAATTGCAGAGTTTGAAGTGAAAGTAAGTGCTGCTCAAATACATAGATTATTGATGACAAGGAGAAAGCGAAGAGAAGAGTCAGTACAAGAATAAGTACTAATAATGCGAGAGATTGGAAGTAGAGCAAATATAGAGTCAGAAGTTTTAATTCAATATAGGGTTGTCCAAAAAAAAAACGGAATTTTCTTTTTTATTGATATTTTTTTTATTTATAGGTCGATTTTATTGATGTCGGTTTTGTTATTTTGTCTTTTTCGAGCCATACATCAGACAATTTTTGACCGATTTCTATGTTTGAGCTCTCGTTTTAAATTTTGGTAAAGTTTGGATGTGTCCGCCATTTTGTTTTTCAAACAAAACGCGAAATATTAGATTAGTAGTGTGTCATGATCAATTATCTTTTAAACAAAACCAACATCAATAAAATCGACCTATAAATAAAAAAAATATCAATAAAAAAGGAAATTCCGGTTTTTTTTTGGACAGCCCTATATAATTGATGGGATACAGGATGATACATCAAAAAAACTTATTCTGTATGGTGCAAAAACGTTTGGCGAATTCAAAGGAAAGGTTGAGCTATATGAACAAATCAAAACTTCGAAAAGTTAACAGTTCCAAGAAGGAAATCGAGAGGATAAACACATGAAGGAATGGAAAAATGGAACCAAGAAAGTCAAAGACGAAAAGAGACATACAAAAAGTAACCTGCAATGTTGTTTTAACTGTGGAAGCAAAGGTCATTTGTCCAATGAATGTCCCGATAAAGCGAAAGGACCAAAGTGTTTTATTTGTTCTGGTTATGGTCATGTTTCAAATAAATTTCCAAAGAAGAATACTGGAAGTGGAAGTTCAAATATGACGATAGTTGAAATGGTGAAATTATAGCACTTCTGGATACAGGAAGTGATATCACTGCGATACGACAGGACGTATACGAGACATACTTCAAAGATATAAAAACAAATGAAGAATTTGTCACACTTAGAGGTATTGGGTCAAACAAAGTAATAACAATGGGATCTTTCAATAGAAATGTCTTCATTAATGGAGTGGAGTTACTTCTTAAATTGCATGTTATACCTGCTGGAACGTCAAATTTCAAAGCGTTTGTGGGAAATAATGTTTTAGCTCAAGTAGATGTTATCTTCAGAGATGATGAAATTATTGTTTTTAAAAAGGAAAAGCAGAATTTTTTGTGGAAGATAATAATAGACGAAGAAGCTGACAGATAAAATAATACGGTAGATGTGACACATACAAAAAATGAGGAAAATCGGGAAGAATCAAAGGAGCTTATAATAAAAGAATATTATTATGGAAGCTGATGTTAAAATGCGGACTCTATTGAAAAATGAAAAGCCAATATATCAAAGTCCAAGAAGGTTGGCTTAACCAGAAAAAGAAGTGGTTGAAGCACAAATAGAAAAATGGCTAGAAGAAGGAGTTATCAGATGTAGTTCATCTGACTTTGCTAGTCCAATAGTTCCTGTTAAAAAGAAAGATGGTAGTACTAGAATACGTTGTGATTACAGAAAACATAACAAAAACATAGTGAACAATAGATTTTCTCTCTTTTCTTTTTAATCGAATATGTGTTGAATAGATTGCAGGCTGCTGAATACTTTAGTACCATCGATCTGAGGAATGGATTTTTTCACGTTGGAATAGAAGAAGAAAGTATAAAATATACAGCATTTGTTACACACCATGAACAATTTGAATTTCTGAAATGTCCTTTTGGATTATGCAATAGTCCAGCAGTTTTCCAGAGATTTGTGAGTACCGTTTTTAGAAAATTGTTGCTATGAAATATCATGCTTTATTATATGGACGATATAATAATAATAATAAGTTCTACAGAAGAAGAAGGACTTGAGAGATTAAGAGAAGTTATTCAGGTTGCGAGAGACTATAGACTAGACACAAAAAAAAAGTGGTAAGAAGAGAATTTTATATTCCAAAGTTGAAAGAAAAAATTAAAAAGTGCTTGGGAAATTGTATACATTGTATATTAGGTAATCGAAAAGGAGGAAAGAAGGAAAGAACGAGGGGATGTTACATCCAATACCTAAGCAAGAAGGACCACTGCACACATATCACATCGATCTCATTTAGGACCAATGCTTTCAACTTATAAAAGTCATCGTTACATATTGGCGATTGTTGATGATTCCTCCAAATTCACCTGGCTATATGCATGTAAATCTACAACAACTGAAGAGGTTATTAGTTGGTTGGAAAAACAGAAACAAGTTTTTGGAAACCCAGCTAGAATTTTAACAGATCGAGGAGCTGCTTTTACTGCTGAAGAAATCAAAAATTGCTTGTTCCAAGAGGAAATGGTCAGATTGAGAGATGTATTATCAATCCAGTTCTTACGAAACTCAGCTTGAACAAACCTAAAAATGATTCAAATATGTTGAGCGCCTACGAAGAGCATTGAATTCCCCTATTCAGAGAAGCATAGGGACTACACCTTTTGAAATTTTAACAGGAGTAAAGATGAGGAATGGAGAAGAAATACTAATCATAGAATTATTGGAAGAAGCTACAATAGGTACAAAAGTTTGATGAGGAGAGAAAAGACCACAGAGCAGGAAGCAAAAAACAGATTTTAAAAGTACAGGAAAAAAACAGGAGAAATTTTAATTTAAGAAGAAAAAAATCGAGGTTATATAAAAAGGGAGATTTGGTAGCTATCAAAAGAACCCAATTTGGAGTATGAATTAAAATTCATAGGAAATTCCTAGGGCCGTACAAAGTCACAAAGGTCAAACCCAATGTCAGGTATGACGTAATTAAAGTGGGTCATCACGAGGGACCAGTGCGTACTTCTACATGTGCAGAATTTATGAAACCTTGGATTGATAACCAAAGTGAATCTGGGTCGGACTCACAATAGGATGGCCGAGATGTCTGAATTTTTGATGTATTCAGTTAGTTTTATTGTGGCGATTTTCTTTTAACGTTTTATTGGGAAGTTTCACTTAACATTGCGTTTAGATTTTTGATGAGAATCACTTTATAATCTTTTGGTTTGGTTTCCGGGAAAAACGAGAATATTGTGACGGATAACTGAAAGGAGATCGACTTTTGAATGTGAATTGGTGGGAATTTGGGAATAAAACTGTTTGGTTCACCTCTGGGAGTATAATTCAACATTTCACCTAGACAAACGAAAATGAACCTACCATAATATGATAAACATGATTAGCTTACGAGCTGACTACATTCCTATCGCATACGAAATTATGAACAGCGTGTTGCTCAAGGATATAGCCCTAGGACTGCGGCCTTGGGTTATTATCAAGCAACACGCTTCCAGCATTCTCTATGACAAATTTATCAAGTCCATAGGGACTGATAACATTTTAATATTGACTTTACAATGAATTCTAGATCTTCAAGCTTCAAAACACTATCGTCGCCTTAATCAGAAAAACCCGTAAGTCACAAAATGAAAATTTTTCAGAGGGCACAAAAAACAGTTTATAAAATAGCGCAGAATTATTTAAGTGAAAACAAAATATACAATCACTTAATATTTGTTTTAAAAGTAATTATGACACACTAAGCTAAAACTAATTCCTCAGATAATCTGAATGGACTTACCTGTTTTTCCAATATTTTTTGAAAGGATTTTTGGAGATACGGGATTTTCCATCCTGAATTTTGAATTAAGACCACATTCTTTTCAATTTTTTTTATTGAAGCTTTAACAGTGAAATATTTCAAAAATATATTCTGAAAATAAGAGATGTGAGTGTATCCATTGAAGGCAAATATTCATCTAGACGGGAATAAAATGAACTGAATTACGCAAGTTAAAAATTTATTTATACGGCAAATTGTCATAAAAACTATGGTAATCACTTTGAAGACTCTTTTTCAAAAACTGTAGATGCATGTATTTCTCTTTTTTTATGGGTATAGAAGTCTCACATAATGATGGAAGACTTTCTAGTTCACAGGCGAGATTATTCCGCTTATTTCCAGGTACACGATATTCGAACTCTAAGTAATCTTTCGGATGTCTTAGTTTGTAAAATAAACAGCCATCTGGGCTATATTTTAAAGCGCGTATGTCTGTTACCAAGGGATCACCCACTTTCTTTCCAGGTCGCAAAGATGTGAGAAACTGTAGTTTTTTGAATTTTTTAAAGAAGCCATGGTCCAAATAATATACCTGGTAAGGTCTTGGTTTTTCACGAGCTCGCATACATATTCCAACATAGTCAGCTGGTACATTTATGGTGGTATGATAGTTTTTCGCTCAATAACAGAATGCATGGAATCTGCTTCCATTTGCGTATGGCCTTTCTCAAGGAATTTCTGTTCAATAGTTATATCGAATATCTTAGAGAGATTAATTAAACTGTTGGCCAAGATAGAATTTCTGTTCTGTGAGGTACAACCGTCGCTATACAAGATCAGATTTTGCCCCGGCTGTAGATCATTTTTAACATGATCCTTTATAAACTGGCAAATGATGGAAGCATAATCGTTTGCCGTTACGCCCCCAGCTGATTCATGCCAAATATAGCAGTACCCATCTTTTGTTTTCAAGTTGAAGAAAGTGAAATTGTGTACAATGAGCTTCGTCTTGAAGTAAAGTGAAGAAACGTTTGATTTTGGTGATAACAATACTGATTGTAGGTCCATACAAAAAACCATATTGGCGGATTCTTTGTCTTTAGACTTCTCACTTCTCGCTTCTAGTCTTTTTTCTCGATGTGAGGCGAATTGTTCATCAGCTAAATTTCCAGTTTTATGTGCCACACATGCGTCACACTCATCCTTTTTTGTCCGGAAAAGTGATAAGTTCATTTTATCAAAGACATCGTGAAACGACGCTATGGATAGATGAGAGTCTTTTTTCTGTTGACACCAATTTTTATAAAACTTATAAAGTGCAGACTTAGATTGCCAATTGGGCTCCAGGTAAAGTTTTGTCGATGAAGCACGACAGTAATGAGACCCAACTTTAGGAAGTTCATTAAAAAAAACTTTTAGCTTTTTCTTCAAGTCTGTATAGCGCCCACGTTCTACAGGATCGTGGGTTTCTGATGAATGTTCTGCATTATTGTCGTGTCTTTGCTCTTCTCTATTTTTGACTTCATTCCGCTTTTTCAACCAATCGAGAATTATATTTTCTCTCACGCCATGAGTATTCAAGAACATTTGCTTACATACCCTTCCGCTCATCATTTAATTTGAGGTTATATATTAAAGTCTCGCTTCTCCTAGAAACACCCTCCGAAACTCTATTTCTACTTCTTTTTGTGGATACAGAATCAATTAAAAAAGAGGTGTAAACTTTTCTCTCTTTCCAGCCCATATCAGACCAAAAGTGATTGAATATAGTATTCCTTTCTTCATCAGAAAATGTCCTACAGTGCAATGATTTACCCTTCAAAGAAGCTTTGCAATTACATGGTTCCTTCATTTTTCTTTTTTCTTTTTGAACATTATATTTCCATTTTCCGTCAATTTTTTCTCTGCCATTATAATCTTGACTCATTTCTCTTCCAATTTTTGCACGGTTATTCTCCCAATCTTCAGGACGCACCATTTGTCTTTTCTTTCTTTTTATTTCAGTGTTTTCATTCACCTCTTCAGATTCCATTTCAATCTCAGGTTCCCAGTCGGGATCTTTTCCGGCATTATTTGCATTTCTCTCATCTATGACAAGTTCTACTGCAGGAGTTTCAGACAATTTATTTTTCGTAGTATAATGTTCCATTTCAATAATATCAACATCAAAATCGGGATTTTTGGTAACGGTTTCTGTTGGATAAGTCTCTATCTTCTGACCAAGGATGTTGTTCTCTATCCATGGACTATAATCATCTTGTTCCTTAAGGGTGTCACTAAAATCTTCTCTTTCAACACTAAGCGGGACGGCGTTTAAGTTAGTCAGATTAGGTACTTCAGTTTCTTCATAGCCATCAGTAATTTCTGGAATATCTAGTATCAGTAGTTTGTTATTTGTTGATTCATTTAAAAAGCCATTATTGCTAGTAAAGATATTTTCCAGCTGCGGTTTGTTCTGATTATCGGCGATGATTATAATATCACTCTTGTTATTTTCCACATTGGTTTGTTGTTCACAATTCGACATAATTATTTGCGTTCTTTTTGATATGGAAGCGAACATCGTGAACCTCGATCCTGAAAAAAATATTTAGTTGTAAGGTCTCCGACTCCATCCTTGAAATAATACATTTTTTAAGTTTCAGGTATTTTCTTACCCAAAAAAACTAATGGTCTTATCCCAGTATTTTTAAGTTGTGTGTTTGAGTTTTTGATTCGAAAAACTAATTTTTAATGGAAATAAAAAACTTTTTTTTCTATTCCAATAGCATTCCATTGACATGGATAGCTGATAATGGATAATTCTATAATTACATACAAATACATAAAACGAGAAATTCCCGTATCTCCTCAGCATCATGATGTCTGAGCAAATTTAGTATTTTGGAAAAACCTGTAAGTCCAAGACAGATGCAAAATGGCAATTGAGGGTGTAAAACCATTAGTTTTTAGTAAATAAATGTGTTGAACATGTTTGCATGTACTTACCGTTCATATTTATACACTTTCATCAAATCTAACTTGCAAAATCGCACAATATCGGGAGGTAAACACAGAGCAAGTATATTGTTTACATCCAAATGGCGGTTTGATTGTGGACATACGGGGTTTACGTTTATATTTGATACCGGCGAGGACTTATGGGAAATTCTTTTTTAGGAATAGTCAATTACAGAAACAATTTGGAGATACTTCAACTGTAGGTTTTTTAATTATGTCAGAGATGGCGCTAAAAGGTCGATTTTGATAAAATTTGGACTTACGGAATTTTCTGATTAAGGCGACGCTATGTTTGTCGGAAATTCATTTCCAACCGCTTTGCTTTCGCAATCCAAACATATTGGTCATGGTACGATCGAGCTCTAGAACGTACCGGCAGAACTACAGTACAATTCAAAATCTTGATGTGAAAGGAGTATTAATTTGTGTAGCTCAATTACTCTAGTTTTGGTCTCTTGAGTACTTTGATTCATTGCAAGTATAAAGTCAATTATTATTAACAGTGGAATAACGTAACAGAAGGGAAAGAAAAGGAACACTGGTATAACATCTTTATTTATTTATAAAATGAAAATATGGAACATCAATTGATTGAAAAGAATTAAAGAACCAGTTCACAGAGTTGTCAAATGGTGCTCAATTTAATTTTGTAAGAGGTACTGGGAGATCTTTGCGATTTATAGGTATGATAATTATTGTACACCGCCAGAATTAATAATATTATCTGTAGCTGTAATTTGGTTGTTTTTAATTACAACTGTAGTATTGAAATTATTTGAGATTACTAGCCTAAGAGTTTTTATTTTGAACGAGATTGTTGTATATTTCAAATAGTAGGTGAATTAGGAGTGGACAGAACTGGAGCTGACGTTGAAATCAGAACAACAACCCCTATTTCTCCTACAATAATGTAATGTTTCTAATTTAGCGAAAGCAATGGTATCTATATTATTTATTATTTCTGTCGAAATTTTAAGCTATGCTTGTATTTGATCGAGAGTATTTTCAGTTGGGAAATACGAGAAAAAGTCATTAACAAATTTATCCAGTTCGGAATTTAGCTCGTTTAATTTTTCTGTTATATCTTTTTCATTCTGCTTTATTTATGAAATTCTGTTATTATAATCGTCGATAATTTTGCTTGTTAGTGATATTTGTTTATTGAGTGTGTTTGCTATATCTTTTTGATTTGAACTTAATGGGGCAATGGCGTCGTCGTAACGTTTGCCGTCATTTGCGTCTAAATTACCAGAAATACTTTTGAATATTGTTCCTGAACCGTTCATAATTTCTCTTTTCACTCTTTTATTACCGTGTACGAAATTTAATTTTTCTTTGCATTGCCTTATCTGATATGATTGAATTTATTGAGAATTTAAGTCCATTTGCATAATTTTTTTCTTGGTATAAACTGCTTGTGATACATCTTCGAATTGATCCGTTATATGTCGTAATTCGTTTTCAATAGGATTTAGATCAAAGTAGTGGATAAAAGAATGGTGGGAAGATTGTAATCTGGCATTTCCTGATTTGTAAGGAAGTATACCTGAATTGGATTCCAAACTTCTGATTTTAATTTCCTGTGTCCAACTCGCTGTTACCAGCGACAGGAGCATTCTCTAATGGTACAATTTTTTGATTAGCGAGTGGTCTCTTTGAATTATTTTCATGGTGAGTGGTAGTAACTAATTTTTGTTTGTTACAAGGGGAATTTATTTTGTATGTTTTCACTTTGATTCTTTCATTTCGTTTTATTGGTCTGGCTTTAAAGCTGGGACTAATTTTATTGCGTGAATTTGTTTTATGATATATCAGCGTATCGGGATCATACGTCAATGGTTTATGACGATTTGCATTAATTTCCAACTTTTTTGATTTTTGATTTGCCATCTGTTCGTTCAGTTTTATAAATTTCGGGAGTAGTTTCTTCTTGTTAAGTCATATAATTGGAATATTATTCTTGATTCGGCGTTGGCAAATTTTTGTTTTGGTTTCTGTCGTATTCAATTTTTGGACATAACTCACAATTGCTTATATATTTAGTTACAGTGCCTATAATATTCGGCCAATAATATTTACGTTCAATTTCGGCTTCTGTTTCATTGATACCTCTGTGATTATTTTTTTCACTTGTCAAAATCTGACATTTTGGTGGTTTTAACCAATAGCAATACATTATTCTAGCCAATCATTCGGTATTATACTGATAATTTTTTACTGGATATAGTAACCAATCAAATTACTTAATTTCAAGTCATGTGTAAAATTTCATCCAATCACCGCTGTATTACAGCGATAATACCCTACATGTGGTGTTTTCAGTTTGGTGTTTATGTTTTATTAAAAATTTATTGAACGTCAAACTGACAACTGGATTAAAAATATCGGAAAGATTTGGTATTGCATCTAACGATTCAATTAATTTACCAATTGTACTTTTCACAACTGTAGTTTTAAATAGAAATGAATAATTTTTGATTAAAACTAATAAAGTTTGTATTGAAAAGTATTAAGCGTCAGATTGACAATAAATTTTTTGATATCTACAAAGTAAAAAATTATCTTATCGAATACTCCTCGGGTCTTGATAAATACTCAAAATTTTGTCGTAGAGAATCCTTCAAGCGTGTTGCTCAAAGATAATAGCCCTCGGCCTGCGGCCTTGGGCTATTATCAAGCAACACGCTTTCAGCATTCTCTATGACAAAATTATCTCGGTAATATCAAGACCCTAGGGGTATTACTACTGATAATTCTGCTTACTCATCGATAAAACCTTGTTTACATTGAAACGTCAAAATTTTACTTTACATTTGTCATTATTGACAACTAAAAGTGCTTCGAAGTTTATTGAAAAATGAACACAAACCGATTCAGTTCCATCACCCAAGAGAATGTTGAACATTTAATACATTTAAAGACATTTTAAATTGTTGAAAAAAATAATCTTCCCAAATACTACTCGCTCTTCAAATTTTATCACATAATTTTTTATTTTCATTACTCAAACTTGTTTATTTTGAGGCAAAAACATTCAAACAAACCGAATTTAGATAAAATCCCTCGTTCTAACGGACTCGTGATTTTATCAATCGGTTTGTTTTCATATTTTTGCCAAATAAACAAGTTTTCGTGGAAAAGAAAAAATTATCGATAAAATTTGAAGCTCTCGTGGTATTACCTTTGATTATTTTCCCGTTCGTGATAGATTTGTACAATTTCGATCTGTGAATCATGTAGTACAACGTCTTCTAAAACGGTATTACAAATAATAGCTTCGAAAGCAGAATTCTTAAATGTTTTTTGGAGTGGTCAACTGGTCAATGGTCAATATTAATCGCAAAACGTTTTTTTGAGGAGGTGAACTCTTCGAAAATATTGATGATTTCTGGTTCAAAATTGGTTTCTGAAATTTGAATGGTAGTTCTAGTTTCATTGTCATGAAGTCTAGTGACCTTTGGTGCTGCTGGTGAATGGAATACAACTTAAAAAAAATATTTGGTTTTGAAAATTATTGATTGGTGTTTCTGATATAGGTATTCCCATTATTGGATTTTCGTGACTAGTGTGTATGGTTGCGTTATCGATATCGTTATCGTTGTTTGGACATATTTCGTTGATTACGTTTTCTATGTCGGCATCAGTTATTCGAGGAGTCTCGTCAATTTGTCCTACAATAGATTCATTATCGAGTTGTGCGTTTTGTTGATTTGTTTGTTCGTTATCATTGTCACTAGATAGATTTTTGTTAAAAACTTCCATGTATTCAAAAATGTCATTTGCGTTGATGTCGTTCATTTTAATACGAGAAAGTGCGAGTTACATCTGTATTCCACGTATGATAAGCAGATGTCATCATTATCATAATTCCTAGAAACCTTCGACACAGCATTTTTATCTTTTCTTTCTTTTCTAAATTCATAATTACAAATTCATTCCATTGTTAGCTTTTATAGTAATAAGATTAATCATTGTTAAGATTTTCGTTTAATTAAAATAATAAATAATTTTTAAAAACATAATTTGGGCATTCCAAATCATTTCTGGCGCAGTTAGTAGGATATCTAGATTGTAACGTATCGAACGTGATCAAGTTTGTTTCGACAATTTACTAGATATACCGAACTTTTAAGTCGTGATTCGTGTGTGGAGGTGTTTAAGTGGAGTGGTTCTCCGAAAATCGAGAAACCCATCTATCGAAGACCATCGAAGCACTCTTGCAATTCGAAGCGACGAAAGTTGGAACAGGAATCGTCCAATTTTGCGAGGATTGTATTCTCATAGTTAAGTGGATATGCTCAAACTCATCATCATTTTTATGTAAGTCGAAGAAATTATTAATTAAACAGGGATAAATAGAAACAGATAGTACACAGTTAGCAAAATTTTTTTTATATAAATTAAGATAAGATAATTCAATAAGGATACATAAATAAATTTGCATTATAATTTGAACATATATATATGTGTCCATCGAATCTTTGGTAAGCGAACTTGAAAGTTTAGAAATAAATTCAAATAATCCCAATTTGATAAGACCAATAATGGCAGAATTTAAACCTGAATTTCTTAACTGTGTTCCAGAATTTGATGGTAACCCGAATGAGCTTAATCGTTATTTATCTATTTGTGAATCAATTATTGGTACATTTTATCTAAGAGAGCAACCCCATCATTTTCAGAATACATATTTACTTAATTCATTAATTTCAAAACTGCGTGGCAATGCCAAATTAGTTGTAAACATTCAAAATGTCGCTACTTGGAATTCTTTAAAAGATACACTTACAAGAAACTTCGCAGACTAAAGAGACGAGGCATGTTTAAATCGTGATCTCGTAATGATGAGACAAAATATTAACGAACGACCTCAACAATTTTATGATAGAGTTCTGAATATCCTTAATCTTCTCTGTAGCTATGTAGATTTGCATGAAGCCATTCAAGGCAATAAATTATTGAAAAGAGATTTATATAATAATCTAGCTTCAAAAACATTCCTATCTGGTCTAAGAGAACCCTTAGGAACAACAATTCGTTGCAAGACACCAAAAAAGAAAATCCATGTGAAATAGAGCTGCTGAATACCAAAAACACCTCCACTTGCCAAAAAACACGAATAATCACCACTAAACCTCTTTTCGAACGACTACACAACACCGATCAATGGATTGCAGTTTTTCCAATGAAAGAAGCGGTCACACTCATCTGCCATAGCCAAGTAGAAACCATTGAAATAATAGGAACATACCTTTTTCACATTCCAAAAGGTTGCCGCATCGACACCAACCAAAAGAAAATTTTGAACGAGAACAGTACCAGCATCCATAGTCAACCAATATTGTTCCCAGAATTGAAATTTCAACATCCAGATAATCCAAAAATAGGCACCCAAATTCGATTACAAAAAACCAATTTGGACGAACTTCAAAATATTAAAACAAGAATAATTTCAAATAACCCAGATATGACATTATCAAAAATATCTCAAACTCCAAGTATATGGACAATTCTGATATATTGCCTTCTACTTATATCAGGAGGCTACTTAATTATAAGACGACTTTCAAGAAGTATTAGAAGAAAACCCCAAGAGGACCAGCCAGTGGACCTTGCCAATATTCAACTACCTCGCTAACCCTCGGAGTTGAATTTGAGAAGGGAGGAGTTACATCTGTATTCCACGTATGATAAGCAGATGTCATCATTATCATAATTCCTAGAAACCTTCGACACAGCATTTTTATCTTTTCTTTCTTTTCTAAATTTATAAATACAAATTCATTCCATTGTTAGCTTTTATAGTAATAAGATTAATCATTGTTAAGATTTTCGTTTAATTAAAATAATAAATAATTTTTAAAAACATAATTAGGGCATTCCAAATCATTTCTTGCGTCTACATTTTGGATTGATGAACTTTTTCTATATGTAATTACGTAGGTACGTTATCGCTTATTAACGTGATCTGTTTTTTTTTTATTATTGCGTATGAGCAAATAACCGATAACGTATACCGTTGATCAAATTTCAAATTAGTGGCTTAAAATCTCTCCAATTATCTGGAATAGTTTTTTCGCTAATTTTTTTTGTAATCAACAACTATTCTCCACTTCTTTTTTTCAAAAGTATCGGCCTTTTTTGATACCACCCAAATAGGCGAGGACCAGGGTAAATTACTTGGTCTGATGATGTTTTGTTGTAGCATTTACTCGATCTAAGTTTTTACCTCTTCTTTATGAACGTGAGGGTACGGGTAACTTTTGGTGTGAACATGGATTTCATCCGCTGTTCGAATTTGGTGCTTCATTTCATTAGTAAAGGTTAATTGATTTGTATCTTTGTGAAAAATATCAGAGTATTTTCTACATATGTTTTTTCTCCGTCATTTGAATGGTCAGTTCTAATCAAATTATAAGGAGTAATCTGAAATAACTTATACTGTCTCAGTCGCTCTTATTCCGAGGTCTTCTGATGGCGCCATTTGGTTGTGTTCTGATAGCCAATCTTCCTGGGGGTGTAAAAGAAACTCAGGACCTTTCAACCATCTAAAGTCATCAAAAGAACTGATTCTTTTTTTTGCTTCATCTGCAACATTCACTCGGGAAGGCACATATCTCCAAGCATGAACATTGGTAAGCTCTTGGATCTCTCCTATTTTCTGAGACACGAAAACCTCAAATCGGCGTGCCTCAGAACGAATTCAGTGGAGAACAGTTTTTGAATCAGTCCTGTGAAATATCTGATATAAATTCAGTCGTAAATCATTTTTAAAAATACGGCTTGGTCGAGCCGTCATCAGCGCTGCCTGGAGTTCAAGACGTGGTATCGACATGGGTTTTACTGGAGCTACGCGAGTTTTGGCACAAACAAAAATCAGTTGAACTGTATCACCCTCTTGAACTCGAAGGTAAGCTACTCCGCCATAACACTTCTCCGAAGAGTCACGAAAAGTATGAAGTTGAACTTTACAATTAGCACGGATAAAGGTGAAATATTGTCTAGGTATTTGAAATTCATAGATCTTCTGTAAATATTTAAGCCAAACTTGCCATTTATCATCCAAAGAGTCAGTAATTTCCTCGTCCTAGACAATACCGATTCTCCAAATATCCTGAAGTGATACTTCACTGTGAATTGAAATATGTGCTACGAATCCTAAAGAGTCAAAAACGGACATAAAATCTTCAAGCTCTCGCGTTTAGAAGGTCGTCTCATTGTCGTCAAAGGATCTCTATCAATTTTATAAAACTTGTTTTGAAATTCGAAGGTGTCTTTGGAAGGATTCCAAGAAATTTCTAAAATTTTTTCTGAATATGAACTTTCATTGATTTTTAGTGTTTAAAAATTGTCAGCCACCAGTTCAGGGTCAATACTTTGGAGTATTTTCTCCGAATTTGATGTCCAGTTGCATATGACAAATCCCCCTTGCTAATAGATATGTATCATATTTTTTACCAATTGCATTGCTTCTTGACAACTATCTGCTTCTCCTAGATATTCATCCATATAGTGAGACTCCAGTATGTCGTTGACAGCTTCCGTATACTCTGTCTGAAATTCTAGTGCATTCCGGTTTTTTGCCTGTTGTGCTAAACATGGATTACAAGTGGCACCAAAAATTACGACACCTATTTCATAGATGTCTGGATCCCTATTGCGCTCCATACCTCTCCATAATATACAGTTCGTTCGGTGAATCTTTTCCCATGTATGAAATAACTCACATACTACTTTTTGTTGATGTACGTCTCTTTCCCACTCACAAAATCTAAGCCCACGAAATGAGACCGTTTGTTCCATTACAACATAATATAACAAACAGAGATAGCCATATGATGAATGTCGGCGATAAATTTAACGCGAATTTGTACGTTGACAGACCAAAAACTTTGTTTACATTTTTATCTCACATTTTTACTCATTTTTGTGCCCCTTGCATATAAATTTAATAAAAAAAACAGTTGCTATAACGACTTACTTACACCCGAGTGTTCGAATTATTGTGGTGAGTAAAGATTATTTATCTACTTATTATTTATTTACTCCGCAATGAAAACTAACCTTAAATTGACATTTCATCATGGTCATGGATAGAATTCCATCAAACTGAATTGTATGAAACATATTTTGCTGGGACTACCGCCATATCAATGTGAATTCAACGCTATTGAATTAATTCGGGCAAATTGCAAGTCATATTACAATATATATTGGTGAAGATAAGTATTCAGATAGCTCTGTTATAAATATGTGGAAAGAGGCACTGCCACAATGCCATCAAAAAATTTAGGAAGAATGTGTTAGGCATACTCATGAAATTATAGCAAAATGGTATGCGCCAGAGCAAAATATAGTTGATATTAACATTCAACCAATTACCATGGATATAAATACTGGTGATAGCTCTGATTCTATGAGGAAAATTGAATGAAATTCATTGTATATATTTATGAGTCCTCACTATACACATTCAAGATATTTATTATTTATTTCACAACCCAAAAGATTCCTATTTTTCATTGTTGAACCGTATGGGTGGGACGGCCCAATAGTAATGGTTGCTAGCCATAACACTAAAAAGGCAATTCTGATTTGCAAAGTTTCTACTGAGGAAATTGTTATTAATTCTAGCTCTTATGCAAGTAAATTTACGGAATAACCCTATAAAGCTCTGGAATACTAACAGTTTTTTCAACCTAAAGGTATAGGTAGCATATCGCTAAATGGCTGTGAAATATTTACAAATATCTAGCTTCAATAATAAATAACGCACATCGTCATTTTAGCCACATCCTAATTGAAACATCAATCTACGACCTACGTGTAATTTAATGTATTGATGTATTGCGTTTGTATATGAATGATGACGCATGTGAAAAGATTCACCGAACCAACTTTACGTTGTGCGCAGCAATATTCTTGACGCACCCTCACTTGTAGAAACATTTCTCGTACATCGGCCGTGAAGGCATATCGCTTTTTTCGCGAATTGAGTAAAATAGTGAACAATGAGTTATATAGGTCAGGACCACTGATAAGATTAGCATTTAGGTTCATTCCATTACTTTTTGCAGCCGCATCGAAAACTATCCTTAGCTTTCCGGGCTTATTAGGTTTCACTGTACCAAAGTGGGGCGAATACCACGTACGACAATTGTGGGTCTCTTCTTCCTCTGGCGTCAGCTTTCGGATGTATCCTTTTTTCTCCAAATATGGAAATTTTTCGCAATACATTTTCCTATAATGATCATTCTTGTCCATTTTTCTCTCTGTATACTGCAGTCTTTTGAACGCATTATTTTTTCACTTTCTGGCAAAACAACATCAACATTTTCCCAAAGTAATCCCGTACCATACCTGCCATCAACCTTTTTCATTGTCTCTCGCAAAATAGTATCAGCCCGCCTGTCTTCAGGTGATATTGACTAATTTTTTTCTCCTGGTACTTCATCTCCCCTCCAATAGTCTCTCACTAGTTCATGCAGATGGTCCAAGTCGTCTTTTATTTTACGTAGGATATCTGCATTACTGAAAGTGTCTCTATTATAGCAGATATACTGTTGACTAGTATGATATGCAGACACATTACCGTGTATAACCCATCCCAAAAGAGATTTACTTTAAGCTGGACCGTTCCATGGACCAGTAATAATTTTTCGATTCACCAGTGAAGGCCAATTATCTTGACCGATGATTAGCTGTGGCTGTGCATTTTTTAATGACAAAATGTTCCCGTCGATGTACGGATATTTGTGTCGTGAATAATTCACGTCTACCGTTTGGGAAGGTAATGATAGATTCATGGTACGAACATGTTTTAATTGATAACTTTGCCCCCTGTTCGCGCTTTGTATAGTGAGACTTACAACTTGCGAATCGTTATCTTGTTGAGTTATACAATTATTTGTCCATTGGATCGACAACTCTTGACTCGAACCCGACAGCTGTAGGTACCCGCTAACCTTTTTATCTAGTGGAGTAACTGTTGATGCATCGTCCAAGAGAGCAGAGGTTTAAATTTCATTATAACCGTTTTTTAAAATAACTGGCAAATTTTTAAAGAGAACACACTGATTATCAGAAATATGACAGTTGGTTGCAGAGTCAATCGTATGGTCTGCTAACGCATTAGTAGACGCTGCAGATGTACTTGCAGTTACTCTGTCAGCTAAACTTTTATAATAATAATAATAATAATAATAATAATCTTTATTGCTTATGAAAACAGAAGTTTTACAGCAAGGATTTGGAAGTACAAAAAAATTGACTTATCTAAAATCTAAAATACAAGAAACACTTTTTTATAGAAACTTAGAATTAGTATCTAGTTAAAAAGAGAGAAAAAAAAATTATTGCTTAATATAAAGTGTGCCCTATAAAATGTAAGAAAAAGCCAACTTCAACTTATATAAACAAAAAGGAACCTAAAACTAGTAAACGTTAATTTAAACTATTGTGGTTTTATTGATTGCAAAGTCCAGGTTCCACATAAACAAATGACATCAAATCTACTACTTTCTTCAATAATTAACCTCGACAGTTCCAAAAAACTATTTGTATTAATGGCTACATGAATCCAGGACCTGTTGAATTTTTAGGGACTTTGACGCTTGTGTTTCTTGTAGAAGATTCTTCATCTTCACTTCTGTTCCGTTTATTTGGATTAGTTATTTTAGGGACAATTTTCGGAGTACGATGCAAATATTTTATTGTGAATTTCTCCCCATTTTGGTTTTTTGTCTCAAGTTCTTTGCGTAATTCCTTAAAATAATTTGCTTGTGAAGGTGTCAAGTCAGGTTGAATGGATTTATAATTAGTTGGTTTAACTGATTTCTTTTTTCTCAGAACCTCCAGCGCAGCCTCAGCAGTAGAAAATGACACCTTATAAGGTCTCGGGTTTCGATTGTTATTGGGTTTCCCTAAACGAATTCCGCTGGAAATACAAGCTGATATTTCATTAATACACTGTCTTTATCATCTATGGAAGAATTTTCTACCAGTCCGTATAACATTATATTTTTCTCGCGATAAATTCGATCGTTCATTTCAAAATGCATATTCTTATAATCTGATTGCTTATTGGCTTCTAGAACAGATAACCTATTTTTAAGTTGTTGGTTTTCAGCATGTAGAGTGGAGATATCTAATACGCAGTTATTAATAGTTTGTGTTTGAGAAGCAACAAGCTCAGACAACTCATGGACTCTTGTGTTGCATAAGGATATAGCCTGGTTAAGTTGCGAAAACTGGGCCATAATTGCCGCGAAATGCGTCGGTTGGATATCTTCAGACCTGGAAGAGCATTTTTCGCATTTTTCACACTTCCACTTGATAAGCGTATTTGGGTTTAAATCAATCGGCTGTGGTTTCGCACATACACCGTGCCATTGCGATTTGCATACTGAACAGGACAGACTGCCTGAATCGTTTGTCGACACTGTTTTCGAACACGCATTACAATCTGACATGCTGATAATAATTATAAGAAATGGCTTGTTTTATAAAATGGATAGTTATTGTTACTATTTAATTATAGTTTTAGGATGTTTTTACTCACATACAATAGTAAAATTGAAGACACTCACTACACTTTTTTCTTGTATATTTTAGGAATATGTAAATTTTTCTTTGTTTCCTTGGAAAAAGATAAAACTATTGGAGCACTACTAAAACGATGTTTACTGTTGAAAGGCCACAATCCAAATCCTTGTCAGCTAAACTTTTGTTTTCATGGAGTAATCTATGGTATGGCTTAAAACAGTTATCAATATCACAAGACCGTTTCTTACGACATTGTCGAACATGGCGTTAGACAAGAGAATAGTAGTTTACCTAATTTGTGCGGAAAGTGATACTTTTCGCTCGCTATTGCAGATGGCTGAACGACGCTTTCGCGAGTTCGACCCAAAAGTCAACATAAAGGAACATTTCCTATCAAATACATCAACAAATTAATTATTATTATTTAACATTCATTCGATGACGCTTATACCAGGGCCATCGAAAAATTATTGAAAAATTAGTGTTTTTTTATCAAAAATTATAGCAGAATTATAATAAATTTATTAATTTTTCAGTCATTTGGTAAACAACAATCATACAAATATATTGTAACAGAATGTATCTACAACCAAAATTTTAATTAAATAATTGTATGAAATTGACAACTTTTACTATATAAATTCATACATTTAATGCAATTAGAGTGTAAAAATATAATTATTCGCATTATAACAGTTAAATTTATTCACTATATAAGTTTATAACATCCTGTAGATAGCATTCTGTCACAAGTAAGAATATTTTAAATAAATTTATAAGGAAACATGAAATTTGGAGGGTTCTATTGAAATCTGTGGAAGGGCAGAAATTAAACATTAAGAGTAAAAAACTTAACGATGAAAATTGTTGTAATCCAATCCAGAACTTTTTAGTGCGGTTACCATGGTAAAAAAAAAAAAATAAAAGGTGGTTGTTGAGTTGGGAAGCAAAAACGGGAAGGTTGGTGATTTTTCTTTGAAAAGAAAGAAAAAGTTTCGATAGCGAGTTTTTCCTTGGTATTACCAAGGAAATGTAGCAGAGTTCGCCAAAGAAAAATTGTACAAGTTTCAATAAACTTGTGTTTGGTAAATATACCTACTTATTATTATATTTTGGGTATTTATATCCAGTTCGAAGAAGTGCCGTTGTCTCTTTTGGTTATTGGAATAACCAAAGTAGATATAAAAATCATCTTTGTGTTGCTGTGGGGCTTGAAGGCTTCTTCACATTTTCCCTGCTTCGTCTGATGTTGCTGGTGAGGATTTTCTCACTGAGCCCTTGTAAAATTTGAATATTTTTGCGTAGGTGCAGTTTATTG
This sequence comes from Galerucella calmariensis, assembly GCA_910591675.1. Classification (NCBI taxonomy): domain Eukaryota; kingdom Metazoa; phylum Arthropoda; class Insecta; order Coleoptera; family Chrysomelidae; genus Galerucella; species Galerucella calmariensis. Next base: position 53,498 of record CAJUYG010001278.1, read on the forward strand.
GTAATTGTGTTATTTTTTGGGTATGTTTGTACTATTTGTATCACAATATTTATTATTTAGCTTGTTACTTTTTACTTCAATATTCCGACCATAGAATTTCATTGTTCATTGACAAATGACATAGTTCATAGAATTAATATAGGTGCATTATTGAGATGCACCATAGAAAAAGATATTCATTCTATGCTCATAATTAGGTATATCTCATTTAAATTAAGATATAAGTAGTACTATTTAATTTTAGTTAACTATTTCTCTTATTATTCAGTTGTACTTATATTTGATTATATCACGTTTCACTACATTTTTCATTTAGAAAACAACTAAAAAAATAAATTGTCATTCTAATTTTTCGTTGGTTTTTCATTTTTTGTTGGGAGTACTGTTATAAAAGGTTTAAGGAAAATTGCACGAATTTGGAAATTAAAATCCTACTACCTGATCACCCCGATAGGAATATAAGTCTCTTGTTTTTTTTTTATTTGTGTAATTGAGCTAGATCTAAACAAAATTAATAATTGCATTTTAAGTAAAATCATTAAAGGTTTATTATGAATTCTGAGATTATAACAACCTTGATCCAATTTTTTATATTATTAAGATTGTCTCTATAACTTTTTCCAAAAAAAAAAAAAATTGAAATATTACAAAATATTGTAATAATATATATTAAATATTCACATGTCAGTACACTCCCCAAAAACTTGACAAATATACTTTTGCGCATTAGTGCGGAAAAGTGACTCTTCGCACTAAAATGAGTGCGAAAAAGTGGACTTTCCCGCATGCTAGTAGAAAATAGTATATTATGCAATGAGCACAAAATGATGCCATTTTGTTGCGAATTGCATACTATACTTTTTCTATGCTTGTTCATGATTGAAGTTACGGTTATCAAATGAACATTTATCGAGGTTGTCGTAGAAAAACAAATTTTATTTGTTGTGACAAATGACCGTTTATCGTCTACTG
>CAJUYG010001278.1:54479-80206 GCA_910591675.1 Galerucella calmariensis
AAAACAAATTTTATTTGTTGTGACAAATGACCGTTTATCGTCTACTGACAAAAAAATAAATTTAGAGCAAGATGCCAAATGGTGTGACTTCGGTTGACAACAACAAATACACTCTTTGACATTATTTTTGTCTTGAGTATTTATGATGGTAGCCATTTTAGTACTTTTAAAATCATTAATGGTTTTAGTGAAAGGTTTTTGATAGTAATATAGGTAAATTGTCTTTTGTCAAAATCGTCAAACTGACACGATTTGTACTTATGCAGGAAGTTTGAGAAGTATAACCGTATTTATTTTGAAGTACGTATTGTATTTGATACGATTATTTGTTAAGTAAATATGAACAATTTATCAATTTAGATACAAATTGGTACAATGGAAATTACAATCCGAATCGATTCATTCATTTTTTATAAACGTCAGAATTTGACGGTAATGTTAGTTTGTGTATTGTTGTATATTGATGTCGATGTGGCTACTATGGGAATTGAAGTATTGTAAAATTTTCGATTGGTAGAGCTACTCTATGTATAATCAGGTATTATCGAAATTATACGAGGTAACTTGACTAAATTGATCGTTCTAATTGGTTGAAAATAATTCGAGGAAAATAATCATTAAAATGATTTACAGTTCTGTCTAAGCTCCTTCTCATTACCATCAAAATCTGGAATTGTTTCAGCATGAACTTTGGTGAAATTAGGTGAATCTGCCATAATTGAACTATCTTTCGAAGAAAATCAATTCAAGTTACTTGTTATTTTCTGTACGCTCCTTGTGGCACTACTCATTCTTTTCTCTCTTATTTTTTTGGTAATCAAACCACAATACTGTTTTTCATTTTTCATTTCGACGTGTCGGTAGCGTTCCAGCTACCGTTGTCAAGATAAACTAGTAGTGAAATAATTTTTGGTCCCTATCATCATCATCATCAATAGACCACATTTTGGTAACCTCTGTGTCTTCTGATTTGATACATATGGTAAGTGACCTTTAAACCCGCACGATGAGAGCGCTTTTGACCATTGACCATACTAAGGACAAACATGTGAACGTCAAGTAACTGACGTTCGTGTGCTGACGAAGGTGACTTTATAAATTCTTTTTCCTTCGAAGTTGTGGACTGATTTCATTGATCAACTGTGCTAGCTTATGACAAGCGTGAAATTAAGTGTACATAACAGTATTTTTTCTGACGCTTTTTCATATTCCTTCAACCAGAAACAGCCCATTAAAACCCATTAAAATGCAAAATATTTTGAGGATAGTGCGTAGAATTTCTTTCCTCCAAAAATAGCTCCACATTTCCCACATTAAATATTGCACATTTGTGACATGATAGGTATTGAAAGAAATCAATCATGTATCTCTGGTTTTCATAATAAATTCAAATTTTTGTTACCTGAATTAATTTTTTTCTACGACAACCTTGATGAATGTTTATTTTATAACCGTAACTCCAATCATAAACAAACACATTTTGTACAGAATTTCATTTTTGCAACGGCTGCTAGGGAAGTTGTTGAGCAAGAAATGCGAAATGGAATATTCCGTGTTTGGTCTAGGTTGACTTTAAAATCACGACGATGACGTCCAGCGCCAAATTGATGAAATGTCAGCAGATCGTTCCTGTCAAAGTTTTAGTAGGTAACGAGTAATTTCATGGTTGTTTCCTATGAATACATATTTATAGGCTTCTATTATAATTCCTATGTATACTTTGGCAAGTTTATCTGAAACCGTGAAAGGAATGCAGTCGAAAACATTCGACATTGCCACGTTTAACTATGAAAAAGTTGAAGTACTGATCATGTAGTGATAATAATTATAAATGGGTCTTTTTATTATTAACAATATTAAAAATATGATTAAACGTTAATTTTATAATGTGCTTGTTTCCTTGGATTTATTCTATTAACATTATTTTCCAATTCATGAATATTAAAAGAGAACACTTTTCCAAATTTGTTATGGGCTTCTTAAAGCTCTGGCAACGTTGTATGAAAACCATAATGACCACACCCTCCGATTACATAATTGGTTATTTTTATCGACCAGCTGACTTCTTATTGGCAAGCGCGTGCGTATGTTCTTCCCTCTCACTTCGTCAATTGACTGATATTGATTTATCCAGTGGCGTTGATATTGTAAGTTACATTTGTAATTTCAGTTTTACTTGGTAAAATAGGTACCGTACGCCATTTGTACGTTTGACAGATATACGCCATGTTTTTCCTCGCCTCTTACCGACGCCGCGTAGCTCCAGATAAACTTGCCAAACTATACCTATTAGAACTAGCAATAAAGAGAATAATTACATATTTCTTCAATTTATATTCCAATTCTGACAAAAAGCCCATTAGCAGCGAATTCGGAGAAATGAGATATTATCAGTTTATTTCTTCCAAAGTTCTTGCAATGTATGCATATATTATACGTGAACGATATGTTGTCATAGGAAAAGTATGTTATGGAATTCGCAACAGAATGGCCATTTTGCACTCGTATGAAATTATGAATTGCAGCACTTGCCTTCGGCTCGTGCTGCAAATTTCATACTCGTGCAAAATGGGAATCATTTTGTGCTCATTGCATAATATACTATTTTGAGGAAGGGAATTTCCATATAATTCGGAATTAATTATCAATTTCAACTTGTTTATAGATGTTTCCAACAACGTAAGACTTTTAGACTTCCAGTATAAAACACTTTTATCTACAACTGTCATGTAACGGGTACGAGTTGATACTATTTTCAGTGTCATAATGACTTATTTTACCACACTAGTGCGTTTTTCAATACATTACCGCACTAGTGCATTGGAAACTGGAAGCACTGGAAACTGCATTTTCAATTTCTGGAAGGAGATTGTCTTCGCTTGAACTTATTTTTATAGATTTTTGTTCATTCAACTTTGAAAATTTTATGACATAACTGATTCATTTTATTTCCTCAGCCTTGTTTGTCTTTGTTGCTATGGTCACAAAATATAATACACAGTACCTTATGTTTGCAGTCAATATTTTTAAAAATATGTTGGATTGAAATTTTTCTCATATTTTATAATATAGGTACTGGTAATAATACTAATGAACAGTTGTAGATAAAGTTTTGTACGTAACACGTGTAATAGGAATTATTAACGCTGCACTTATGTGATTACACGACTCGGCCTACGTCCTCGTCGTGCAAACTTCACATGCGTGCGTTAATAATGTCCATATCCAACCAATTACGTAAATAACTATTGACTCAACTGTCGTTTTTATTATATCATTCAAAATTATATACAATTTTTTTCGATATTGAGAAAAATAAAATTGTGCTGGTACAGTCGAAAGAAACTTTTTGTGGCTAGCACGAGCATTAGAAGGGCGATGAACAGTCTCAAGCTTTGAAATATCAAATAAAAAGATATTTTGATTGTTAATTACCCATATTATTACACTACTTTGCTAAATAACTATTATTGTACCAATGATATCAATGGATATCACAATAGTCCGGGAGGCCGTGACAGTCAAACATGACTCAATTCGCTAGACTTCAAACTTTGGCCTTTCAATGTTCACTATGTACATACATTAATGGTGCAAGTCTGCCGGCGCACCTGTACAACAAGTGACAGGAATTTTGTAAAACTTGCTAAATTAAAAAAATTTTGACTAATTTCGCTGTAGATAAAACTTTGTAAACATATTGTTTATAACATGTAAGAAGCTATTTTGACAGTCTGCCAATCAATATGTACAACAACAATTTTATAGTTTAACGAGAGTACCAATTTTGATGAAATATAATGGATTTCAATTCAATTCAAATATTTTTTACAGTTAATTTGATTATATAACATACCTAGACTCATAACGCTAGGGATAAAATTACTACCACTAATTATTTATTTAATGTGAATAACAAAACTGCCAGTCTGCCAAAAATCCGGCACAACAAAAACAGTCTGTCAGGCCAATAAAGGTGACGCGCCGCTACTGATGCCTGCGCGCGCGTCGGCTCGGCAGACGGGTTTCGTTGTACAAAAATCTTGGCAGACTGTTATCACTAGCTTTCAAATATATGCAACTACAAAATATCCAATTTACAAGTGTAGCGAAATGAGTTTATTTTTTCTTAATTTTGTCGTATTTAAGGGGGTGGCAGACTAGTTACGTTGTACATATTGATTGGCAGACTGTCAAAATAGCTTCTTACATGTTATAAACAATATTTCTACAAAGTTTTATCCATAGCGAAATGAGTCAAAATTTTAAAAATTTTGCGAGTTTCCCAATTTTCCCTGTTGAGGTTTTCATCTGGCAGACAGCTGTTCCGTTAGTGTACACCAGTAGTAGAATGAGAAAAAAACAATTAGAAGTGTAGCGAAGATCAGTCACGAAAACTGTCACGGCCTCCCGGACTACAACGACTTTTTCGTCACACTAGTTTGTTAGTGCGTCCACAATCTTATTATTTGGAAGGAATCTATAAATTCAATGAGATTTTTCATATTTATTTGATAATTTCTTTATGGGATAATGTAGTGTCTGTTCAGCGGAAAATTAGAGAAATTGTTCCGTGATAGGCGTGAAATAAGCTGATATAACAGCGAATAAATGGCCAACTGGCTTGTGCAATTATGTTTTCTCATAACACCCTTACAACTTAAATATGAGAACTTTGTTCTCTATATCTCCACTGATCAATTGGCACATGAGCTTGAACAAACCAATCGTAGTTTATCCTTTTTTGCAATAACACAATGATTGAAATTTTAGGCAGCTTATTTTTCAACAATTGCGAAAACCATTTTGCTGCATTATTGCGATAGTTGGAGGTAAAATGAGATGATTTCCTAAGGAAACTCTGGTTTTTCAAGTGAAATTTGAAACCAGCCAGTTAAATTTTTCATAGTTTGGTTCGTACATTATGAATGGAGGTATTGAGAGAAAAAGAACAATAATGCCTTATTGACGTTTTTAATTATCAATTCCAGGAGACCATCCCAGTTTACTTCAATCAACTACCAGGGGGAACTTCTATAAAAGTTTTAAACCATGCCGCTAATCTAGTGTTGGGATATTTCAGGAAATATAATTATAAAAAACTGAACTACGAAGTATATGGAAGAGATCATCCACCTGAGTATAATATTAGCAGATTACAAGTTCCTGTATATCTAGTTTATACTACCCAAGATTGGGCAACCTCCGAAGCTGTGAGTAACTTTTTGGCTCAGTGGTATACCTAGACTTTAGAATAATTTTCCTTTTGTGTTGGAACGCAGTGAACGCCATACATTTCTAGTAACATAGTGGTTTTTGCAATTTATTTTTTGATATATATGCCCTCCGCTGTTTCTCAGAAGTGTGGAATATAGTATAGAGCGTGTTCCAAAAACGTCAACTGAAGATATCCCAATTATTCGGAAACGGCTGAAGTGATTTGTTCAAATTTTCAGTGCATGTGGATTTTGTGGAATGGCTTATTTCATGGTGGTATTAACATAGCTGTGATATATGGAAATATGATAAAGTTTGTTATCTCAAATGAGAAAGCCGATATATTTTACTACTTTTGATATAACAGAATTCAAATGTACCCCATACCTCAATACGCGATATATACATTCATGTGGCTAGGATTGAACAATCTCGTTCATCTTGAATAATCTTTAATAATTGATATCCTAATTGGATATTACATTTGATGAATTGGTTGAGAGTTATCCGAACAACATGAAAACAATTTCAGACGTCAGTTTTATTAGCTACCTTCCGATCCAGAATCATTAAAGACTATAAACTCAACAATCAATAAAGTTCGAATACATTGGGTGGAATAATCATAAAATGTTTTGGTTGGAATTTTCTGGAATAGAATGGGTGAAAAAACAGTTTAACATAGCTGGTATAGTGAAGGATGCGCCAACATTAGACCACAGAAAACTGCAAAAGATAGTGTGGCCTTGGCTCACAACAAGTCAATTGATATGTGCAATACATTTTCCAGCACTCTTGACTTTCCGATCCTCCATATATCTCCAATGATCTCATTTCTTCATTGTCGAATATTGTCAAGCTTCGTTTCCCTAGCAATGCTTTTCAATTGTCTCCATAGGAAATAGTTTATCAGTTTTATATCAAGTATTCGTGGAGATGATTCCGTAAAACACGCCCTTCAATATCTCGCTCAGGACAGGCATTATTTTTAGCTTGACCCCACGCGCATAGTGAGCTGGAGCTCCATTTTGATGCAACCAAATATAATTTTTTTGGGTATTATTGTCATGAAGTTTCAAATAATTATATTCTCAAATTAAAAGGTAACTGGTACTCACTTGCCTCAGGAAATAATCGACCTATTCTGTTTCCCAATGAATGTTGATATACCGTACCATTCAAGTTTCCTCCAATGGAGAAGGGCCCACTTATTATGATATATGTTGAATATAAATATTTTCTAGATAATGGCTGTGTGATTCAAGCATCTGATGTGAGCTGCTACGTAACCAGTCTCTACAATTACTTATTATTTGGAAATACGTTCACATCTATTCGACGGGAAAAGAAGATTTAATGAGGTCGCTAATTGGCCCATTTCACTGCGACTTTCTCAGATCAATAGCGGTAATTTAAATGTAGATTATATTCTCCAGCCCGACTCTTCTCAAGTAGCCAGTCAGCCTCAAGACTGAATCTTTCATGTAATTTTTTGCCGGTGGAGAATGAAAATATCATCGAAATGTTCGAACAAAGAATTCATAATTTGTAGAAACATAGAATGAAGCAAATTATAAACTCTTGAGGTTCAAGTTTAAACTGGAGTTTTCATTGGTGTTTTTATAATACTTGCGAAAACGTTTTCGATACAAAATTTCCGAAATAGCTTCACTCTTAGGAACGTTTTCAATTATACGACGACAATAAAAAATGTAATATTGTCACCATTCTATGAAATACTGTAGTCTCCGTTCAATAAGGTGAATAAAGTCTCCTATACTTTACATTAGGGACATTGTCTTTGAAACTGAAACCACCATTTTCACTTGGAGAAAAATGTTCCGTGAAATACATGGAATATTTTCGTCAATTTCAAAAGTGCCTTCATTGGATTATTTCAAGCAAATAAGTCATACCAATTATTCTAATTAACTTGCTTCACTACGTTGAAGGTATAATAATTATTTACAAACTGTGAGTATTGATATAATACGACATTTTGATGTTTTAGAACGCTACCATTCGAGAATGTCGTTTTTCTATAAATATGTGAGTGGACTTTCACACAATCCCTATGACTTATATGGAAATAATTTGTTTGAAAACGGATGGTATTGCTACAAGACCCATCTGCTCATAAAGCAGTATTTTTCCAAAGAAGTAGAGAAAACATAAATTGAAAATATATCTTCTATCATGTTTTCTCATCCACTAACACCTGAATACATATTTCTGCAATAGCCAAAGTAGCTGTGATATTTCAAAGGATGGAATTGAATGTATATCTGCTCTGCACTCAATACTACTTAATAAATATCGAAGTGATTCTCGGTGTCGTCAAGATCAAGATCCTGTCCTGTTATGTCCGGTTTGTTTCCAAAGTTTGTTTCGTACGTTGGAAAATGTGATGAATGAATGAGACTAGTTTTCCACTTGTTCGGTTAATTCGACTGTGGAAAGAGATAAAAAGAGTATTTCATTATTCCTCCTTTAGAGAGGGTTGCTATAGGCCTCTTTAACCAAAATTAGCAGGAATGAGGATCTCCTGAATCAGAAAATAAGAGTGAGAGGAACGGTGGTAGGTGCCTAAGAGGTGTATGCTGACCCAGAACTTGCCTATTACTAGGAGAAAACTTTCGATAAACTGAAAGCAGGTCAGGCGGACCTGGGATTTGAACCCGGACTCTTCCGAATGCAAGCAGAGAGCGTTACTACTTGAATATTTGCTTGGTCGAGTCAACTTCCATAGATATATTTGATGAGGTGGACAATCAGTGTATTTCACTGCGACCTTTCCAGATCTATTGCCATTCTCCGAATCTAGGGGACATTCTTCAGTCCAATTTTTCTCAAGTTGTCAATCAGCCTCAAGACTGAATGCCGATAGCTTCTTATCTCCTAGTACAAAACCTGGCTCATTTGCAGGCAGTCACACTGGCTCAGGATGTGCCTTAGCCTGTATGGGTCCCTCTTTCTTCCAGCCTTTCCTTCCTGGTATAGTTATTCAGAACTCATTATCGTCGCCGTTGAGTCAATGTATCGATTGTCCCATTAAACATCCGCTTCAAGCTCCTCGATAAGCTTTCGACAGTCAGTCTGTGCGTTACTGACTTTTTCCTGTATGAAAATGCCTAGTGAAGGCAGATTCATTAAGATTTCATCGCACTTGTGGAAGTTGCTTTTATGGCTCCCGTAATATTCAGCAAGCAAGTCTTTGTGTGGTGTTCTACAGCTTCCACTTGCAGTGTCTTCTGATCCATATGCTATCTGGCAGCCCTTGTGTATATCAATTGGGTTATTTTTGAGGAAGTCCCCAGTTCTTTCCACAGATTCTTCTGCATCTGCCGAGGTCAATGGTAGCTTTTTGTGTTGTCTCATGGAACAAGTTTTTTGTTCACTTCTTCATAACAAGCTGATCATATTGGGAGATCAATTCGATCATCCACAGATCAGCGATCCATTGTCGCTTTTAATAAACATCACCAATGATAAATAATTGTATTGGAATTAAAAGTTGACTTTGTTGTGATCATATGCATTTTGATGTAGCTATTATTCCAACTTCAATGTGAATAACGTGAATTCATCAACAACTTTGGAATTATATCATTTTAATTTTGAAAATATAACTTAAATACTAACATTTTGCATAAATATTCAAAAAAGGAACATATATATGCGTGGATCCATTGTTTGTAACAAGTTTATCATATTAAAAAAAAAGAAAATCTGACAATAGTGTTAATACCATTTATAAGATCGGCCTTAACATCAAATGTATCACTGACGCGATTCAAACTCAAATTTCATAATATATAATGAAATTGAAAAATTCGTTTAAGTATGTGTGAGGCGTGAACTAATAAAAATTCTTCGAATATACAGATTGGGCAGATATTTATCTTCCTACGTTGAAGGTTATATTATATGTATACCTAAGCAACAGTGAACACTATGAATTGAATTTTATCGGTCCGAAAAAGACCAGCATACTCCCTTTTCACGAATCGCCCACTTCTCTAGACATTGTCTCTCTGTTATTCTAAAGCTTTCTCTCTTCCCTTCAAAGAATGGCTATACGGAACATAATTATTTGCCAAATACGCTTCTCTCAATTTCACCAACTTTTTTTATATAGAGCTTTTCAGTGAAAAATATTCATCCCACATAATTTTGAAGGCATGAATTTTATGAAAAAATGGAAAAAACAAGTGAAAAATCATCTTCCATCCCTCTGCTCATATTGTGTAGACGTTAAAACATTAACCCTCTTCCTCTATGGTCACCCCACCCAATTTTTCAAACGAAATACCCTATATATTATTGCATTGCTGAATTCTCCTCTAAAAGAGGATTACAGAAATGTATAATACATAAGTGGAAAATCTACCAGCTGTGAGATACGGACAATTTTAATTCACTAATTGTGCCATTTGAATTCGGTACAAATTAGTAGAACAATGGTTATAGTACGGAAAATGGTTTATTGCAGAACAACTCTAGAAGGAATTTCTAGACGAGTAATTTTATCACAATTCACGGTCATGTTTTATTCCATACTGTGTTGTATTGAAAATATAATTTTAATATTTTATCTCAGACTACCTACCTTTATGTAGGTGTTTTCGATTCGTATTTAATCGCATAGCTTTTGATTCAGTTGCTTAATGATGCAAAAACGTGATGAGGAAAGAAAATTTTACAGTTTTTCATCCAGTGCGAATTTTGTGATAATTTTTGTGAAAAGTGGAAGAGATCGAGCTAAAATGTGCTGTAAATTGGTGCCTACGAAGTCTTACGCTTGGTATGAGGAGGGATACCAGCTCTTCAACAAGTGGAGAAAAACTTATGAAGTGGAGAAAGGCATGACTGAGAATATCCTTTTGGCGAACTTCTTGGATATCTCCAATAATTTGAATCCTGTGACAATGTGTGCAAAATATTCTATGCTCAAGGTATGCTGATGGTGGAAGAATTAGCTGATATTTCAAAATATCCAAAACTGGCGGTTTTCTGAAAAAGGGAAGTAGCTGGTCATCAGGCTAACAAATCAAAAGTTCTGGGTATTGACAAAATAGAGAAGTTGATAGAATAATGAAGGATGCCCCGGAAGAGTATCTTTTTATTAACGTAAACAAGTTTAACTTTTTCATCAGTTTCGAATTAAACAATATGCATCTTGAATGAAATACAGAATTTCAATTAATTATGAAAAATTAATTTTTTGGTTTCGTTAGTCGCAATTTCATCAATTTGACAATCAGTTTTGAACAATTCTCTTTATTGCTACAGGTTACCGTGAATGATTGGCAGAAGAGTTATAGGTACTCAAAGACATTGAAGATTGTGGCACCGAACTAATTATAACCATTCCCATTTCTAATACGAATGCAAAACGGGTATTCACTGTATTGAATGACGACAATGGAGGGATAAAGTTTTTGGAAATATTCAGAGAATACGTCAAGCTTCAACCTAAAAATACGAAGAGAACGTATTTCCCGAATAGCGGGCATATATACCATATACCATTGGGGGAGCACCTGAAAAAAATGGGGATATTTGAAGGGAAGTATACGGGGCTTTGCTTTCGCAAAACATCTGCCACTTTTTATTTATTTATCAGCACTGAAGCGACATGGTGCATAGAAAATCTCATCTGTTCCGGAACAATACATTGAAGATTCCATGAAAAACAAAATAAAAGTAGCAAGGATGATTTAAAATGGATAAAATTGTATACAGCCTCTTCACACCAAGCAACAAATTATATTCACAGCCACTACCGTATCGAGTGAAGTTTCTGTTTCTAAAGTTATTACTGCATTCAGCTTGCAGGGAGATTCACATTACACTGCTATTGTTAACGTTAATTATAATTAGTGTTTATAGTGTGAATATTGTGTGTTAAGCAGTCTGGAAGTCATAATTTTCCGGTATATTCCTACAATTTCAATATTGCGGAGTATACATCATTTTCATGAAAACTAAGCTACCTACTTGACAGTTTATCTGAACTTTTAACACCAGTATTTTGGTCGCTATATTTTTGTCCAAGGCAACACATCGTTCACCTGATTGAGTGGTTATTGTCGATTTCAAGGCATAGTTATCATTGGAGTTATTCATAACTCCCAACTGACTAACTCCTTTAGAATTATGTGGGGTGGATAGTTTTTATTGATGTTCTCCGAATAAAATATTTTATTTTTTCAGGATGCCCTCAATTTGTGGGAACACTTACCAAAAGAAAGTCGCTATGGCATGCTGAGAATTGATAGAAAAGCATTTAACCATATTGATATGGTGTTTGGAAGACATGCACGACAATGGGTATATGATCCGTTGGTACAAATGTTGAACAAAGCTATAATTTCATTGTAAACTCCAGCTAAATTTAATATTCATATTTGAATATATCTATGATTAACAAAACAGGTAGAAGAAGATTGGCACGGTTCTACATATTGCTGCTCCTCTCCATCAATTTTCTATCAAGATCCAGCAGGAGGCTGATGCAAATATTTATACTGCAATGGGTTGAACTGAAATGTGATATCTGGGATTGTTTGTTGTTAATATGAAATAAAATCCACTGAATGACAAATTTCCTTCAATGAAATTAGATGGACTTCTCAATAATACCGCTAACTTTTATTACTCGGCTTTTATATATCAGGTACTTCTTTCAAGAAGTTGGCTGTCAAGAAGTTAAGAATCTTTCGACTTGTATTAACTTCCAGTTTATTCCATCGATTGTATGTTTTTCTGTCGCTCATTATTATTATCTCTCAATACCTACATGCAACAGTGATTGGTGATTGATTAGTTTGGTTGGATGTAATTAAATTATCTCAATATTATCATATATTTTATTTTTGAAATAAAACATTTTGCGATGTGATTGAGAACTAAACTTTCCTTTAAGTATCAGTCAAGTCAAATGTGCAACTCTTTATGAATAGACCATTAGCGGCTCGTTAACACATTAAAAATTAAATTGTAGTATGTCACAAATATTATTAGGTATAATAATTTGATAAATCTCACATCTCCCGTTGTAAAATAAAAAAAATGTTCATTCCAATAAAAAAGACTATTATAGTACTTGACTAATTTCTAAATCTAAGAAGCATGGTTAATACTAATTAATGAATAAATAAAAAATAAAGTAGTTTGAGTATAACCAAATCTTCCTGTTTTTTTTACTGCTCTACCTGAAGATGTTGTTGTTGTTGTAGTTGTTGGCACAATATAAACTTCTGGCTCGAATGAAAAACTTCAATTATAGTCATCATCCATTCCCACCCTTTCCAATTCTATTTCGGATTTTGTCTCGGGTTATGACAAACCTCCAGTCTACGATTTCGTGTTATTTAATTTCCATTCTGTTTATGGAACTTAAATTCTTCAGAATGGGTTGGTCTGACCGTCACGTTACGTTGTTATGTTATGTTTCTTGAGCGCGTGGGCTCTAAAACTCTCCTCAGTCTCAGAGCTAGTCTCTCGGCGCAAAATGTTGATTGTCAGCAAACATTGTATTATTAATTCTAGCTAATAGAATACTTAATATGTACTTTGTGCCAATCAACTTAGGGTGTGTTGTAACTCAGCAGGTCAACCCACTGGTCACTGGACCAATGGTTAAACTACGTTCAACCGCTATTCAGTAGTTAAGCCTTTTTGCTGTGTTACACAATATGTCGATCAAGGGTTACATAACCAATGGATTTCAGTTGAGATTTCAACCTTCTGTTCCCGTAATTGTCATTCACATTCAGTAATATTTAGTTTAGTTTCATAGACGTATTTAAATACCTTGGTATAAGGATAAATAAAAACGGAAATTAAGATTATTGGAATAAATGAAAGGATCACCAATGCATCAAAACTGTATTCATTACCAAGATCATTTATAGGAAATTTATAGAAACCAAAATTACAGTATATAAAACAGTTTATCGGCCAATTCTCACTTTTATGAAAGTGAAAGCTGGATATTGTCAAAGAAATCTAAAAGTCGAATGCAAGCAATGGCTAAGAAATATTTGCAGAGGGTGAAGGGTATAACACGAAGAGATCGAATAAAAAACGAGGATGTGAGAAAGGAACTGGAAGTGGAACCAGTACTCGAATTAATAGTTGTTCGGACACTCAACAAGAATGAGCAACAGACCAGTCAGGGGTGTGTCGGCAGCCCGATAATTACTAGAAAGAAGAAATGTGAAATGGGGTGAAGCAAAAAAGATGGGAAAAAATAAAAAGAAGCGGACTAATTTCATCTACTAACGAAATATTTAGATATAGATACCCACCCTTACACCTTCGGGTATCAAAAGGGTGAATATATGAGAGTAAAATAATTTGACTGCAAACTTTTTATAATCAATAAAGCTATTCCAGTTTAGTTTTAATCTCCTCTAGAGGCTCTGGGAATCATTTCTAGTACGAGCAGCTCTCGAAAGTCTTCATCATTTGTAAATTCTTGTAAATTAGCTCTCGCTTCTCCCAATTCCCCATTTTGTTCAAAATAATTCGCACTAAATGTTCAATGGGATAAATATATATCTTTATATACATTTATTTTTAACTGTGAAACGTCAATTGCAAACCTAAATTGTCAAATTGGAGCAGACAAACAGATAGAACAAGTAAAATTGTATTGTTCCGTGTTTAATCAAAGGTTAACTCTCTGAGATCTGATGGTGAACTTTTTAAGGTGAACCAGATGGTGAACGTCTAATTCTCGTGTTACAACACACCCTTTATTCTCGTGTTACAACAACCTTTTGAAGTTAACCAATGGTTAACTATAACAATGGTTTAACCTACCGAGTTACAACACACTCCTAATGATACGATTTTTATAATTAATACTACTGTTTATTTTTGTTAAATGAAGTTTCATCCCGAGTAAAATGAATTCTTATATTAATATGTGTATTTATTCATTGATTCCAGAAATTTGATTATTGCTTGAAAGGAACTAAAGTTCCTACCGTGTGTACCGCGACACGTTCTACTTGTTTTTTTATTATATATGAACGTTCTCGAGGTTTATCAATTGTTTTGCCGGAATCCGACTTGGAAACCTGAATGATTTTGATATCGTACTTTATTATTTATTCCTGAAGGTTTTCAGTTTTTATCACAACGGTTTTAATAAAATTGCTGCGATTCTCTTCTTGAGGTTGAAGTTTTATTATGTTTATTGAAATTACTATTTTGAGGTTTAAGTGTTTCCTTCGTTGTGGATGGTATATCCGTTGAATTTCTGGACAGCATGAGCTGAGCCGGTGAAAATCCACATTCCATGGTATTTCTATACATAAGCAGAAGCAACTTAATGTCGTCTCCCTCTTCAACGGCTTTCCTGAGCAATTTTTGGATAGTTTGTTTTGTTTTCTGCACCATATCGTTGGACTGTGGATAAATTCAACTATGTGTTGAAAATCCCATTTTTTCGAAAACTTATTAAAAAACACAGATGAAAATTGAGGTATCCTATCAGAAATTAATGTGACTGGAATGCCAAACCTACCGAATAATATTTTTAGAATATTCATAACAGTAGGTATTGGAATGTGCATTTTCAACTTATTTCATCAACTCAACCCATTTTGTAGAATAATCTACTACTAGCAAGAACGTCTGACAACCTAAATACAATATATCAACACCTTATGTATACCATGGAATTCCAAGTATTTTATTTCGCTCTAGGTTAGGTTAGGTTTGTGCTGAGTGGGTTTTTAAGGCACTCCACTGCGACTCGCAAGTCTATTGTGGCTCACACCTATTCAGATTTCACCTAACAAATTCAGTTTGTCAACAAAACCGATGAGTTTATCAGGTGAATGATATTTCGGGTACAAGGGCGACAGAGAGACGCTGCCAAACATCAGATATCTGATTCGAGCCGCAGATGGGCAGGCACAAATTATATGCTCTGCTGTTTCATCATCTTCCAGACAAAGACGGCAAGTCGGATCTTCTGACAGTCCAAGTTTTAGCTTATGATGATTCAGATGACAGTGGCCTGTTAGACAACGTAAGTCATGCCTGCTATAGTCTAACATTTGTTTGTAGACATTCTTCGAAGGATATATAAAAGCCTTTGGATGAACCAATTGAATATTGGTCTAACGATCATCACATAAATCCATTAGATTGGTTTGGGTCCCAAGCCCCAAGATTTTCCAGAGATCCTGCGACATGTCCACAATAGTCTGGCCTCATGGATATTATTTTTCCAAGTGAGCGTTCCAAGTGAGTTTGCTTGGAAACATTCTTCGAAGGATGTATAAAACCCTTTGAATGAACCAATCCTGGTAAATTATGCCAGAAATCTAAAGCTCTTCTTGCCTTCCAGGTATTCAGTGTTTGTTTGGCAAAACTTATTGCGATGCCAATTGTAAGCTCTGGTTCGATAGAAACACGTGCGGCACCCTCCCTTGCAAGAGAGTCTGCCTTCTCGTTTCCTTCCATGCCAGAATGGCCAGGGATCCACACCAGCAATACTTTATTGAGTTATCCTATTGAGGAGAGTCTTTTTTTGCAGTCTAAAACCAATTTTCGTGGGAACGTGGTGGAAGATCCTCCATTTTCCTTTTCCTAGTGAAGGGAACTATTACAGTTTTTCCAGGGTTAACAGACATCTTTTCCCTCTGACACCAACTGTGGACATCGTCCGACGTTTTTGGTGAATATTATTTACCACCCTTCCTGACTTGGTCCTTGCCAAGGTGACAAGGTTGTCTGCATACGCTTGCAGCTCTACCCCTCCTTTGTCGAGAGCGCTAAGCAAGTTATCCATCAAGAGTGACCACAGTAGAGAAGATAGTACTCAGCCTTGTGGGCAGCCTCTGGAAGCCTTAAAGCTGATGGTCTCGTTCTGAAGAGATGTTGTGGCTGTCCCATTTGTGAGCATGTCATATATCCAACGAGTAATGGTTATTTTGGTGCCCTTTTCAGTCAAAGCTGAACCAATGGAACTCGGTAGTACATTATCAAATGCTCCTTCAATGTCAAGAAATATGGCCACAGCAATCTCCTTGTTGTTGAGGGATTGTGTAATTTTTTCAACAAGGTTGTGTTACGCTAAATCTGTTGATTTGTCAGTTTGCTAAGCATATTGGTAGATGCTCAGAGGGAATTATATAAAGTCCTTCAAGCAGGAGAGATATTAGGCTAATTGGTCTGACCGATTCAGAGTGTGGGTCTGTGTGGACCACTTTCGGTATACATATATACCACCCTAGCCGCCAACCAACTGGGTTGTTCGTAATTCCACGCCAGACTAGCTCTATGAAGTTTAATAAGGATGGGTAAAAGTAATTCCAGTCCATTTTGCAGCAAAGCTGGAAGTATGCCATCCTCACCGGGATATTTGAAAGGCTGAAAAAATTCGATTTCCATTTAACTGCCGGGGCTGTGATAACTTCCTTGGCGTCCTCCCAATCGATCTTTTTTGGCCGCCTTGTGCCCTCAAAGTGCGGAGGTCTATTGTTATCCAGAGTCAAACTTCCAGGAAATCAAAAGCTCTAACGTTTCTTCTCTAGAGGTCGTGAAAGTGCCATCAGGTCGCTCCATCGACCCAATCTTGGCAATACACTCTTTAGAGAGAATCTTGTGAATTCTAGTACTAGGAGGTAAATCAGAAATACTGTCATAGAACTTTTCCAAGACTCCCGCTTTGCCTTTCTGATTTCTTCATTGTAGCTTGTTAGAGTAGTTAGAGCTCCCAGTTGCCTGACTCTTCAGCTCGCTTAAATAGTCGTCGAACTTCTTTTCTTCGCTTTTCTAGGCATTTGTTCCACCAAGTAGAGTTGCGATTATCTCTTTTAGTCTTGAGTGGACAGTTTTCATAATGGGAGGAGATCACTGCTTCTCGAAGCTTTTCCGCTGTAGTATATATCTCATCACAACTGTTAATTGTGGTGGAACCATCCTCAACGTACCGTTGAAGGGAATTTCTATATCCACACCAATCAGTAGCTTTTGAGTCGGGATATTCCACTACTGACCTCTGGCCTATTTCAATGTTGAATTGGATATGTCTATGATCCGAACACGAAGGTTTAGTAGATACAGCCCAATGCCGTATCTAATTGCTCAGAAAAATTGGACTGATAGTTAAATCTAACACCTCTGATCTGTTTCTAGTCACAAATGTTGGTTCGGAGCCCTTATTTATAACTGATAGCGTTTCCCCTAATATATAATCAAAGAGTGGGTCACCTCTGCGATTATATTCGTGCTGCCCCACGATGTATGGTGTGAGTTGGCGTCACCGCCCATGACAAACTGAAGTATTTTCTTCTTGCTATAGTCGATTAATCGTCGTATAGCAAGAGGGGTTACAGTATCCATGTCTCCTGGGAAGTATGCAGATCAGGCTACTATGTTTGTCATACTATTCTTCTCCGGTAAGTACATCTGGATGGCTACTACATCTAGAGTGCGAAAGCCTGTGAGCAAAAAATAATTAATATTTTTCCTGATGAGTAGACATGCTCTAGGTTTCACCCCAGGGCAGGTTATTACCTCACCAGGAATATTGCTGAGACCGGTTACTCAGTCTGTGTTTCCTGTCCATGGTTTTTGCAGCAGAAAGGCAAGGTCGATTCGTCCCTGAACCTTTTGCCTGTAAACAATTGAATGTGACAGAGTATTGGGTGCCGCAGGCAAACTTATATCTCCTCAAAACATTGGAAGGATCAGTCGCTGCACCCGCCAATGATAAGGCTGTATTTGGTGCTGACGACGAAGTTTGATCACCTTCCATCGCTGGCCCAGCTATTTTTTTGGTGCCTTTGTAGAGTCCATGATGGCCATCGATTTCAGTACACCAGGTCCAGTCACTTTTGCCGGTTTCCTAGAAGAGACGTTAGTCGTCTTCATCTTGAGAAATCCAGCTTTCCCAGCTTTTGGTTGACTGGTGCCTTGGCCACATGCCAGTTAAATTCATTGATCGGAAGAGTTTTCAAAATAACTTTATTAGATATAATTATAGGTTGTGCAGAGACAACGACGATAACAAGAACGAATCTTAAAAATAATATTAAGCTCGGCGTTGCCTTCGGGTATATTGCAGCGTCAGCTAGTTTTTATACAGGGTGTGCAAGTATGTTCATATAACTCCACCCCTTTTTGGAAAAACAATACAACTGGAAGGTGGATTGTTTTGGTCAGCTTCGCCCTCTTGGACAGGATTTTTTTTAATCTTCTTCCGGGTCCATAATATGAAAATGAAAATTACAATTATAGTTAAAATAAAGAAAAAATGGATAATCCAAACGGCGGGGTGGATTGGATTCGTTTCTATGGGTTGGATGGCTTCTGCTTCTAATTGTATCTCCAGGATGGCTTTTGAATTAATGTTTTTCAATATAACGACACTTTTGTCTCCATTTTCTATATTAACTTTATCAAATTCTGAATCCATTTTTTGGTAAAATTGATGGGTCTCCTTTAATCACTCCTTTAGTTTTACGGAATGCTAGAGTTTTTGTTATTAAGCTTCACCCTTGGGGAATCTTCATCAATGTATTTTTGTAGAGTTGAAGTAGTCTTGATTTTTCGCAATCAATTTTAACTTTTATTGATTGGTTGGTTGCTGGTAGTAATAAAATTGATTGGTCATCAATTTATTCAATAAGATTATTTTCTAAAATGGCTTTACGGACTTTGCATTCTGGTTTTTCTGCTTTCATTAGGGCAATAATGCAGTTTTCTTTGGATATTTCTTCTCGGAAATTGCAAAAATAGGTGTCCTCTAAGACAGGGTTCTCATCCAAATTGGTGAAGGTAGGGTTTTTTAGGAATGATTATGGTATTTTGGTTGGGCAAACCGATTATATGGAAGGTCTTAAATTCATCTGTGTCGATGATAGGTAAATGTATAGCAAATATAATATTGGAATCTCCTTAATCTATTTGAATACTCATAAATTGATAATATTTGTAAAGATTTTTAGATATGAAAATCTTTTTTGAACCGTAGGTACCTATAGCATATCTTCTGTAAGTTCCTTGTGGCATTACTCCAAAAAATTGCATATATCAGATATCTTGTGAATGCGACAAATTCTATTCAGGTGAAACATCTAGACCGTTGAAAGTCCGAATAAGTGAACATAAAAAATACATCAAAGATAGGGAGTTCTTTAAGTCAGGTATTTGTAAACATGCTTGGGAAGAGGAGCATAAAATTCAATGGGATTCGACAAAAATAATATTGAAAGAGCCCAATAATAAAAGACGAAAAATCAAAGAAAGTGCTTTGATACAACTAAATGCAGATAAATGTGTAGCTAGTCAAATTTGGTTACCAATGTTAGAAAGAGAAATTTCCAATAATCAATTACCTGCGTTATCAGGATAGCATCATAAGTTTTTATCCATGTTTTATTATGATTTATCATTGGAATAGTTGTTAATCGATACACACTTCTACTAGGAATGGACCTTAATAAAATTTGACAACAAAGTTTTGTAGTCTAGTTTTTTTTTTTTTTTCGTTGTGTCAGATAGTGACCAAAAATTTTTTTATCAATTTTATTACTAGTTAATATTGACAACGGTAGCTGGAACGCTACCGAAACGTCGAAATAAAAAATAAAAACATTATTGTGGTTTGATTCCCAAAAGAATAAGAAAAAAGAATACCTATAGCATGTTCTAATAGCAGTGACAATTGTTCTATATTTATGACTGAAGTGTGAAAGTTTTCCAAATGTGCAAAAATAATGGCATTTTCGAAATTGTCTACAAAATCAATCAAGTTTTGGAAGTTTAGAATAATTTGCTCTAAAGAACTTTGAAGAGATATACTTATAAATATACACATCGGTAATATTATCGATTTTGTCTATTAGAGATTTCAGTTCATTTTTTATTGGCATTTGATTCCCAAATAAATTTGAGATTGTTTAATTATAATGATTTATAAAATCTTTGTTTGAAGAAGTTTGGAGGTTAATTTCATGTTGAATCGAGTTTTGTTTTTCTGTTAGGATTTTTATTTTCTCCTCATATTTTATCTCGTCGTTATGATCTAAACTAAAGTACCGAACAACCATTTACTCATTGTGTCGATACCATTAAATAATCCTCTTTCGTTCCGTTTAGAGGGTGTTGATTATTTACTTCATTTTTTGTTGTTCATATTTAATATTTGGTATGTTGTAGCAAATTATTCATTTCTTGTGTTTGTCTGGCAATAACTGTGTTATTTGAAATACTTAATATTTTATTGTAAAATACATCTATACTTCTTAATTGATTGATTATCCAACCAGTTTCTACGTAGTGTAAAAATGTATGCTCAGTACTAATTAGCCTAGTTTTTCCTCATTCTAAGGGTATTATTGGTGAATCTAATTCTAGTATATATCTATTTCACCAACTACGGGATGTAGAAGGAAGGTGTATATCAGGAGGATCTGTGGTTTCGTCATTTTTGTCTTCCTGTAAAGAATGTCTTTGATTAGTGGGTGGTTTTCTGAGTTTTGATTTATTAACAATAATTTTTTTTTATGTCCTCTGCTACAGTGGATTTGATTAATTTCTAAGTGCTTCGCGATTTTTAATATAAACATTTTGTCCTTTTGTGTGAGTTTTAGGTTCTTCGCGGCTCAAGTTACGTTTTTCGATAATTTTCTTTTCATTTGTGAGCGTTTTATCATAAATTTCTTTGTAAATAGTATTTAGACGGGACTTCCTATCATTAATATAGTCGTTAACTATATGTTGGTCAGTTAAGTCGAAGGGATCTAAAGCTTTCGTATCTCCTAAAATTACGTCGAATGGTTTGCATTTTGTGACACTATGTATAGACAAGTTATATCCTATAATTGCGGTTTGTATTACTTGTTTTATTGACATTTGTGGGTGTTGTAGTAAAAGTATTCTATAGCGTTTTCTAATAAGGATGAATGATATCTTTCTACTGGACTGTTACTATTGGAGTTTCTGGGAGTAGTGAAATGTATCTTGTGTAATTAACAAAATTCTTTAAATAATTCGTATTTAAATTCTGCACCGTTGTCGCAAGTTATGCCACAGGGTACACTGAAATGAGTACCTAATAAATTTACTTATACCTCTTATTATATTTACAGCGTTGTTGGATTCTATCATATATGCTTGTCCGTATTTTGAAAATAAAATGAGTCAAAAATTGTTAGAAATTTTGTTTTTCTAATTTAAGATGTCAATATGTATCATTTCGAATGGTTTTGAAGGGGTCAAAGTTGAATAATATTTTATTTTAGATGGCTGTCTGTCGTATTTAGCTTGTTGACAAATGGAACAATTATTGTTTACATACTGTGTAATACTGTTTTTTATGTCAGGCCAGTAATATTTGTTTCTCAGGGCTTCTAAAGTTTCATTTATGCCTGTATGACACGTTTTTTTCTCATGTTGATACATTATAATATTATTTCGCTCTTCAGTATCATCTGGATCTGTTACGAAATTCCTAGAAACTACTAGTTTATAAGAATAATTTTTGAAATTGTTTTGTAGCGTTGAAATTTATACTGGTACTAGATCGAGGGTGGTAGTTTTTATGTGGATACAATAAAGTTTATTGGGGTCGACGTAATTTTTGAACAAGTCAATTATTTATTTTCCTATGTTCTCGGTATCATTTGTCAAGTGAGCAGATATTCTAAATTTTGTGACCAAATGTTTACTTTTTATTACATGGAATTTGTTTGAATACCTTGCTTAGTTATTATTTGATTATTGTATGAATTAACGCATTGTTCTGTGATTGGTATTGCAAGTATTGGATTTTCATGGGAAGTATGTACTGTTTCATTGTCTGATTCGGTATTATTTTCTACGTCGGCTATGTTTTCATTTTGGTTCGGATTGTGGGGTTGTATTATTTCTGTAATTTCTTCGATATCTGTGTTTGTCAGCGTAGTGTTTCCCATGATATTTTCTAAATTTTGGTCTTCCACTAAATTTTGTATAAAGTCATCGACGTCGAAATCTATATCACCTGGATTACGTATTATTGATTCGTTTTCGGTTACATTGATTTCTATTTGGGATAGGGCGTCTGCGAACAAGTTCAATGATCCGGATTTGTGTATTACTTCATATTCATATTCTCCTAGCTGCAATCTCCATCTAACCAATTTTGAATTTGGTTGTTTTAAATTGAATGACCATTTTAAGGATTTGTGATCGGTGACGACATAAAATTTTCGTCCGAATAAGTATGGGCTGGAATGTTTCACTGCCCAAACTATCGCCAGTAGGTCTTTTTCATTTGTACTGTATTTAGTTTCGGCTGGATTTAGAGTACGTGATGCGTAAGTAATAGGTAAATCGTGTCCTATAGGTCCTTGGGTAAGAACAGCGCCAATTGCAAAATTTGAAGGGTCAGTGGTGAAGTTAAATGTCTTTGTAAAGTCGGGATATTGTAGAATCGGGTCGTTTGTAAGAAGCTGCTTGCATAGTTCGAAAGTTTCTGTGAATTCTGTATTTTGTGCGATTTTAGCTCCTTTTTTGAGACACTTAGTAAACGGTTTTATTAATTTAGTGAAGACTTTAATGAATCTTTAATAGTAGCCTAACAAACCTAGGAATGAATTCATTTGACAACTGACATTATTGGAAATTTCAATGATACAGTATCACTCATGAAGAGTAATCAATAAACAATATTTTTTGGAATACAGACAATACGTAATTCACTAAATACACTCATATTTCAATTCAACGATTACATGCAAACTCGAAATGTTTTAGATCAATTAAATGTTAACTTCAATATTATTTTACATCTCTTAAGTCAGATAGAAAATGCTGTAACCTTTGCTAGATTGGGAGTTTTACACACTAGTATAGTGGATATAAACGAAATGGATTCTATAATTGATACAGTATTAAAGTATCACTCTAGAAATGAAATAATTTTTCCAAATATAAGCAATGATACTCATAGATATTATGAAATTTTTAAAACTGAAGCGTACTACTCTGATACAAAAATCGTTTTCGCTGTTCACTTTCCTATTGTTTATCCTGAAACCTTTTCATATTATCATCTTTTTTCCATCCCTACAACAAAACACACAACTATTATACCTCGCAACACCTTTTTGACCATGAACGAAAATTATTACCAATATCACTCGATGCCCTGCCTAGACCTAAAGCCAAACTATTATTGTCCCGATGGAAGTTTGTCTGAAGGAGCTTCAGTCAAATCCAAAACACTGCCAAAGTATTCCTATCAAAATTTCGACAAACGTAATCCAGTCAATTGATAATTCACATTATATATAGCCATTTTCGTTAATCAAACTTAAATTAAAACAATATGTAAAAGTACCGACTTTTCCACCCTAAAAGGAAATTTTTTGATATCTGTCCCATATCAGTGTAAATTTATGGTAGAAAAACAAAAGTATATCAATCAACAATTGATTTCAAGAGGCCAGCCATTACTACTTCCCGAATTGAGAGTAACCTACAATGAAAAAGAAGAAAGCGTTCCAGAAATTTCCTTAGAGACAGTTAATTCACAAACTTCTTAATGAACAAAGTGAAATCTAGCCTATGGTGTTAAAACATTTACAAAAGACTTCTATTAATTATAGTAATATAGTAATTTTTATTTTAATAGTAGTTAGTGTTCTTTGGATAGTAATAATAATAATAATAATAGTAATAATAGTAATAATGATGTTTATTAATGAAAAATAGAATCACAATACATTATTTGAAGAAAATAAACATAATCTACACAAAAGCTGTTTCAAACAGCTTGTACGTGGTAAAATACATATAATTAACTTTGAATAAAATTACCTACCTACAATACAACGATATAAAAATTCCAAAACACAAATAAAAGAAGTAAAACAAACAAAAAATATTTAAAAAGGACATATGATTCAGAACATAAAAAATGAACAAAGGCAAGAAACGTGGATCCGTTTTTTTACACTTGAAAACAATTCACATTCTGATCTTTGAAATCCTTGCAATCATTGGGGAAGGGTGTCATAAATGGGAGCGGTCGTAATCGTGATAAATACACAAAATAATCAAAACAACATCCGGGCTGACAATACGCTATTATTAATGATGAAATTAAATTGTTTCCTGCCTTTCTGGAAAATCCAATTTTTTAAGATGTTTCGTAAATGCAGTATAAGATGGTACATTTCTTATTTCTTCAGGTACTAAAATGTACTACATTCTTGGTGTAAGATAGTTACACGATCGTTGACCTATAGATAGTATATAGTATAATTTGAATATTTAAAATAAAAGAAAGGCTCTCTGAAATATTATACTCACTCTATCTTTTGGGGCGGTTCCTGATTAAATATTATGGAAATAGACAAATAAATATTATGATGACCTTTTTTTTTATAAATTTTATTAATTAACTCAAAACTTTGTTTTATAAACTTATACGGAATATTTTGTGTTTTATTCTCATATATAAAAATTGTAAAGAAACCAGAATGATTACATATAAAACTAATTAAAAAAATTGGAAATAAACGTATTGAAAAGTACAAAATAATTCAAATTTATATATTTTTAATTTTAATTGGAAGCTTCCTCAACATTACTTCATTCATAAATAATATTATCACTTTTATTTTTATGATTAAATTATTTTTTCTTCAAATAAAGAATTTTAATATTAAATTACTTCTAATTATTCATGAATAAAATATGTTTTTACGCTGTTTTCAATTCTATACCTATCATAAATAAATTGTTTACACTAAACCTGAATACGGTACTGTCCAATTCTATTTAGAATCGATACTTATATATGAAACATCGAAATTCGAGATTTCGATCAGGTTAATTTTAACCTCTAAATTTCTAAATTACGATACACATGTTGACCATGTATTATAACGGATTATTTGATATACAAATAGTATATAAAGGTAATTATAAATTTTCTTATCCCAAACACAACTTATTATCGATAATTTTTATTGAAAATAGGTTATTTTAACAACTTGTTCAATAGATGAGTGTTTAAACGAAATTGTTTGATTTTCTAGGTTATAACCACAATACAAATCAAGAAAAGTTCACTGCAAATTCATATAGATTTGAAATTTTGAAATCTTCGACAATAAAATACGGCTATAATTATGACAATGTCATAATAAAATTCTTGTCCTGAGCTGGTAATTAGCTATTCCTTATGGATTTTATGTAGGGTAATAAAATTGTCTTACCAGGAATAAGTTATAGATTATTAACTGAGCAGGTGAGTGTTAATTTTCTTTTACCATGGTTTGTATGTACCGATTTCTCTCTTCTGGAGCTATGTTTTAATATAATCTACTGAACTTTTAAATTTAGAAATTTTTCAAATTAATAATCTTTACTTTTTACTTTCAGTTTCTTCTGGTAACCAATCAACAACCCTCGTTCTTCAATCGTTCCTTCCCTTAGTTACCTGTCTCCAGGTAGTTGCTTGATATATTTTTTTTAATTATTAG
>CAJUYG010001279.1:0-17888 GCA_910591675.1 Galerucella calmariensis
GGAGATGTCTCCTAGTGACCTGTCCACCTTCCTGAGAAGGACAGGATTGACAATGACCTAGGAGAACAACTCCTCGGGAGGATGTACAATGGGTCACATGTGGCCTAAGTGCTGTGAGCCTACACACTTACCCTCCCCACTCTACAGATACAGATACAGATACCTCCCCGAACGTTTACACTCTATCGGTGTTGGCGATCAACAGTGCGGAATAAATCTTTGTTTGCTGTATCGTAATAATGAAAATTATGTCTATTCACTAACCCATTATTGTGGAAATTTGATTCGTCAGAAAACAAGACATTATTGAAAAAACATAAACAAAAATTTAAACGTTTATCATAATCCTGTTGTGTCATCTGCTGGTGTAGTTGGATATAATACGGAGGGTACCGATTTTTCTTGAGTATTCTACACACACTCATTTGACTTATTCCTGATTCACTTGAAATATTTCTAATACTGGTATTAGGATTATCCGTAACCGACAGCAGTACATCAAATTCGTTGGCGTTGTCGCCAGTATGTAACTGATTTAGTTTTGGTCACCTTCTCGTATGCAACGCTACCAGTATCACGAAATCTATTGAGCAGTCTTTCGAGAACTTCCTTCTTTGGGTGAATTCTATCATGGTACTTTTGAGCATAAACTCTAGATGCTAGGAGACAAGTTTCTGAACATTCCCCAATGCAAAATATCATGTCGACTCTTTCGTTTAACAGGTACTGCTTCATTTTTTGTAGCGATAAAATTTAAAACTAACGCAAGATTGTTCAGAGAATTAACAGAGAAATGTCCTAAAATGACATGTCAATAAGTTAGGTACCGACGAGATTTGTATTAATTTTTCGTTTTAAACTCGATTTTCCATACAATTTATGAAAATTGTAAATTGCACGAAAAGTATAATACCGAGGTATAGGACACCCTTATACCATTCGAAAGAAGACATTTTTTTTAATATGGTGAATTATCAAAATACAGGGTGTTCCATTTAAATTAAGCCCGATATTACCCATTGAAGGATCTAATAATTAAACTGAAAATTCTGAACACTCTGTGAATAGATATTTGTAACTCAATCATGAAATACATTCAACAAATGTCCAACTATTGAGATGTAAGAGAAAATTTGCTAGAATCTGTTATATCAATGAGTTATTAATTTTTTTCGAAATGCTCACATTTTTAAAAAAGTCCAAGCTTTATTTTAGAGGTCAACCCGTACAAAGGGGTCTTACAGACACTTTCGTACTTTAACTCGAAATAATTTACTCGTACGTTCACCTATATCGCTCAAAATCTTCAAGCGCACTGCTGTTGGCCCAACTTAAAAGTAGATGGAGCGGCAGAATGATATAGGAAGAAGTGGGGGAGCGGGTGTGCGTGACTTGTTGACAAGTGTCTCACAGACCCCATGATACGGGTTACGGGTTTAGTCTTCCTAACAAGAGGTATACTTAAGCCGGCTACTCACTATTCGTTGATGCGATTCGTTAATGCGTTTCGTCGGTTCACTTCGTTCACATTACATCTTACTCATTGTGCGTTGATTCACTTCGCTTCGATGATGCATGAAACTTCGTTCCATTGTGCGAAGTGTGATTACAAGCTTCCATTTATAAAAATGAATTCGGAAGAAGAAGACCTACTTCTGCTTGCTGCAGCTCGAGCTTATCATGAAGTCATTTTGAATTTAAAAGAAAAAAGAGAAAAAAACGAAGATGGAGGACCCAGTCTTTATATAAAAGCAGATCTCGGTAAGCATTGCAGTTAAAATGCAAATTTTTACAAACTGTTTTATGTATTTTACCCATTTAAGGTACAACTGTACAAAATCGTCATTCCATTCCATTTTGAAGACACACCACAACTAACAACAACGAATGATACGCGTGGAGACCGAATGGGTCAACTTCGTCGCTCCGTCGACTTCGTCGTATCGTTCAATTTTTCCTTTGATGATTCGTCCAAATACCGACATCAAGGCGAAGCGCCGCACAACGAATGGCATCGGCGAAGCGAGTCATACTCACTAAGCAAAAATTCGTGAAGTACTGCGACGAAACGACGCATGAACGAATAGTGAGTAGCGGGCTTTAGAGAGCAAACTGGTTTTTCAAAAATCACTTTATTTTAAGACTGACTTAAAGAAAAATATGCAACGGGCATTAGTCATATCAATATCTTTTTCTAAAAGCAGTGGCATTTTCATTCAATAAGCAATCACTCTGGAAGTTAGAGAAAATCGATAGCTAATTGACTCACTTTCTCAGCTTTGTCTCACTAAAAGGTGCGTCTGGATATTTCTTGACTAAAATAACGTGTTTTTTTTCATTGCCAACAACCACAGCATCTCTAACAGTTGGATGTTTTAAGACAATATCTTCTATATCCAAGGGAAACAATGACCAATTATCAATATCAATTATATCTTCGAGTCTTCCATGTACGTAGAGCCATCCAGATTCGTCTAACATTCCCATATCACCTGTTTTAAAATATCCTTTCTCTCTCGAAGCAATAGTTTTTTCAGGATCTTTAAAATAACTTTAAAAATGGATACTGTTGAAAGAACATCTCAGACTTCTTATGGATTTTGGCAACTCACAGATTTTTTTAAACTTTATTTTGTTATTTTGGAAGGCAAAATTTTCTTCCATTGCATGGCTTTGTAACCAAACAGGGTGTTAATAAGAAATAGAAAAGATTTTGACTTCCAAAATGATATAATATAAATTTTAAAAAATCTGTCGGTGGCCGAAAGCCACAAGAGGTGTGAGATTTTTACATTGTGTCCACTCAAGCTCGAACCATATGGGCAGAGCCGGTCTTGGGGTTTGCGGGGCTGTATGCAAAATTAAATGCGGGGCCAAGAAAAAAAAACTTTTATTTACTCATTATATATGAGTATTTTTGCTTCAGCGACGGCACGTGTCTGTAAGGTAATTATTCCCTTATCGTGAAAAAGTCACGCTAGCGCGGGGCCGGCCTAACCGCGGGACCGTGTGCAGTGCACAATTTGCCCACCATATATCCGGCTCTGCATATGGGAATGGTATATTCTTCAACGAGTGCAGAATGATCGCTATTATTCACGCGGATGAAGTTTCGAGCGAGCGCAGCGAGTGAGTTTTGGAATCATCCAAGTGAATAATAGCCATTCTACACAAGTAAAAGACTATACTTTCTCCACGACTAAAATAAAAAAACTTCCGGCGAGGATCGAACCTCGATTGTCCGCGCCATAGTCAACCACCACTAGGCTATAGACTCTATAGTATAGAGCATATTTATAAAAATGTAAAGAGTAAATATTGTTACGAACTAACTAATTCCGAAGCCGGTCCTGTCGCAAACGAAGAATGCGACCTTTCTAGAAAGATTCTTTCGCAGGTAATATCCAGACTGTTCTGGAAATGTACCAGGCCATTCAATGGCTTATCGCGAAGGTTCTAGAGATTCGAAAAGGAGTATATATACACGGGTTTTCGAGTGAATAGTTGTTGTTCAGTATACAGTGAATCGGTAAACAGTTTCAGTATACAGTGAGTGAACAGAAGTGAATATAAATAGTGTAGAAGATAAATTAGGACAATTATTATACCGAGTGTAGATAAATTAATAGACATTAAGTAGTGTGTATATAAATTAAGATTTTTATAGTGTGTAAGTGTTTCTTTAATGAATCGATAGTAATTAGCCATAGTGAGTGTATATAATTTTATCCCACGGTAAAAACTGTTTAAATAAATAAGAAAAACATTAAAATATATATACGTAGCTCATATTTTCAATCGGAGCCCTTAAATTTATGAATGAAATTGATTCCGGGAGGCGTACATATTCACTATCGCTACTGTTGTCAATTTTTTTCTCTTATAACACGTAAAATTATTTTATAATTATTTTGACGTTTCAAACGACGCGCAGTCAGAAGCGATTTGCATTCTTAGGTATTTGACGTTTTAAAGAGACGATTTGATTTATTCATTTTAATTCATTTTAGCGTGAATTCTGATAATAATAAAATGTGATTGGCTAACGAGAGTGAATTATTTTTATTATTCACTGGTGTGAAGAATTTATATCATTATGCAGCTAAATATGTAAAAATAATGTGTGCTTTATTATTTAGTCGTGGAGAAACTTTTTTATTATCAATTTTAGAAAAAAATCTTATTCTTCATAAAAAGTTCTGCATGCTCTGGAATCTAAAAATAAAATAATTAGATATCAACTTTTTCTAGTATTATACGAGGTTTGTCAAAAAACATGAAAGTAAAATACATATAAATTTGACAATATCGAAAAATCCTATGAAAAAAAGTTGTTCAGAACTGAAAACTACGTTTATGAGCTTTCTTAATCATCCAGACCGCAACGTGGGCGTTTCAGTATTGTCCACAACGCGTCGTGACCAACAATAACGGACACAAAGCGAAAAATTTTGTCATATCGGTATTTGGTCGTTCGGCACCGTCCACAATGCGTTGTTTACATAAAACTATGTAGATTACCCTAACATTAGTCCATCTCCAGAATAGTAAATCTCTCCAACTTTTTTTGGAAGGCACACTTCTTTGGTATGTATATTGATAATCTTCACTTTGCAGTTATGAGTTAGTGACCCAACAGTTGTTGGTTTATCGTAAAATAGGGTAGGATAGTCTTTGGCTCTCGTTGCTGCTATACAACCGGTTTCCACCATGGAATAATTGGAGAGGAACTGCACTTTTGGCATGGCTTTCTTGAGCAAATAAATATCATGCGGTGTAGTATTGTTCACACCGATCATTACAGTTTTCAAAAAACCAAGGTTATAATCCTAAAAACAAACAATTTGATTGTGGGTTATTTCCAACGACGTATTGAAGATAGCCAAGCCTTGATTACATTTTGGTTGTCCCCAACATTCAAAAGACTCTCTCTACATGATGCCAAACTTCGTATAACAAAAATTGTCACTTTCCGCACACGTTATGTAATGTACTATAACATTTAGTGAAAAAAAAGATGGTTGCAGAATTCATTTTTTGATTTTTCCAATTTTTGATCATGTTTCTAATGGGGGACTGTATTATTTTATTATTTCACCAGAAACTATAACTCAAAACGAAAAAATGGCGACATGAATGAAGTCTCTACGACAATTTTCCAAAGGAGAATTTTAATTTGAAAAAAAGGTAGAACGTGTCGCGGGACACACGGTAGGAACTTTAGTTCCTTTTAAGCAAAAGTTATGTAATGCATCTGACGTTATAGATAAACAATTTACATATTCTTTGGTGGTTGAGTAGTAAGCACACCAGACTCTCACGCGGTAAACCCGGGTTCGATTCCCCGCGAGGAATTTTTTTTTATTGTTAATTTTATTTTTGAATAATCATTCTGCTTGATATTAATAACGACAACAGGTAGACGTTTGAAATATTTAGCAGAATATTCATTATTATAGATAATGGTACGGTACCCTCCATGAGGGAGTCCGACTGGCAACATCTACTTATAACAGCATCGTATATTTAAAAAAGGAAACCGTAGCATTATACAAATTGGACATTCGTTTACCACAAAATTAGTGGGAACATAAAATTGAATTGTAAAATTTTTAATTTGAAGTTATATTACGGTTTATAGAAATTTTTATTTTCTAGATTTTTTCCTAAGTGGGTCGTAGAAAAAATATGCTGCTCGACTCGTGTGGATTGTCTATATCGCACTTGAACGATTGAGCACTCCGCCTACGGCTTCGTGCTTCATCTTCGTCCTCGTGCGATATGGCCATCATATTCACACTAGTTGCACAAACTACAATTTCTTTCAAAATATGCCCTTTTACATTTAAAAACTACCTGCCAAATGTCAAATCAATTTATCCATCCATTTTAAAGTTATCGAATTGAAACATTCAAGTTTTCAAAATTTCAACACCCTGTATTTCGAAAAGTAGCTAGACCCCTTAATCGCGCAAAAAAAATTATGGAAATAATACTAAAAATTTATCCGAACAAATTCAAGTAGATCACTAGCACTGCGAATACCAGCTTTGCATAGAATTTCAATATAGCATCGGTGGTTCAGTGGTTAGAATGCTCGCATTGCACGCGGGCGGCCCGGGTTCGAATCCGGGTAGGAGCATATTTATTATTATGAATCGCTGCTTCGTAAACGAGAGAGAGACTAAGGAGGCACAAGCACGCAAAAGCAAGGCACATAACGAAGAAATGTAACATAACGCAGCGTAACGTAACGCGTAACGGTCAGATCTTTTGCGTCGCGACCCCTGGTCGCTCAAACATAACCTGGCGTAAAGAACTAAAGTTCCAAAATACTTTTTTTGGGCCGAGAAACGTGATTATCTCGGAAGTCTCTTGATATTTTCATCTGAAAAAATGTGTGGATTTTTTGGTCATAAAAAGGTATACTTTTGCCAAGTTTCGTCAACATAGAATTATTATTGTGTGAATGAAAAATAAAAAACGATAAAAGCGGTTTTTCGCATTTTTCTCGGAGATTTTAAGGTTATATGAAAAAATTATACATACAAAAGTTGTAGTCCTTTTCATGATCCACAACTTTTTTGTGGTACACTTTTCTCTCCGACGTCAACTTTCGTTGGAAACTGCAATAATCCAAAATTCCACCCCTTTTCACCCCACAAATATATCTGGAAACACCCCTGCTCACGCTTTTATTTTGTCTACGCTTATTATACGCCTCTTCACCATTTCTAGCTGTTCCCATCCTGTTAACAATTTTGTTTTTTTTCGCTTCAAAGTAAGCTAATTCGACTAGTCTAATGATGACTAATTAAAAAGATGACTTCCGCAGACTCGTTTTTTCCGCGTCTTGTTTGCTGGTGTATTCTTTGGTTGCGACCAAAACATTGTATAGACTGGTCTATCTTTAATACGTCATCAGTAATTTCTTGTACTGTGAATAAAACCTTGGCAGCACTACTACGAAACAATCTTATCGCAAAATCAGTACCCAAAAGTAGACACTCCACATTAAAATCTTGTATCACTTTACAGGCGGATCTATCAACGAAAGGTCCGGGAATAATCAACGTTATCGATGATTCCAAACATAAGCAGACTATTATGATATGCAGAAACCATGAAAATGAGCAAAATGAAAGGATATTCACGGGGTGGTAAAAAATGTCTGCAAAATTTATACATTGAAGACAAATGCTGTTGTGAGAGACACAAACGAGTTTCGGAAAACCAGTTGTTCCTTGTGTCGGTAGTATTAATGCAACTGTTCTTCGAGGATCTTCAATGTAAACTGGTATAAAATCATCGTCTTCCTTGTGCTGAAGCCATTTGGAAAACTCAGAGACTCCTAGAATGTGAAATATATTAATAGAAAGGACCCCGCACTTTTCTTATGACAAAGTGGCGTTCCGTCAAATGTTATAAATTTGGGATATGATGTTGTACTCGACTTCATGACCAAAAGTGGCCATGGGACCAATTCAATCCTATGATTAGTTTCCGATATACTGGGTATTAAAGTTGAAAAATCTTTGTTTTTCGTGACTACGTAATTTTATTATTAACAAATAAATATGCATTTTTAATTGAAAGTACCATTGATATGTTCTAGTTTATCGTAAACTTACACATAAATACCTAGTTCAAAATGTCAACATATACAGGGTGGGACTCAATTATACAGAAACGAATTTTTGGAATTCTAAGAAATTCGTATATTGAATGAAAACAAGGTCAAAATAAAAAGTTACTTCATATTCAATGTTCTGGCACCGTCCATAAATTTCAATAAGTCTGCTTACTCTCGCCGAAACCTAAAATCGTCCCCTCCTGTCCTCGCGCATCCCTTGCCCAGCCGGTTTGCCTCGAGTGCCCACCGGGTGGGCTAGCTAGTTTTACAGAGTGTCTCCAATTGAATAGTTCGCAGTGTCGATACGAGTTCTACTGAGTGCGCGAAATAAACGTTTTATTTGAACCTAGTTTTTTGAGCATCAAGTACTGTAATAATGGCTTCTCACCGATCTTATTGCTCTGTTTCTGTCCGAGTTTATTCGAATTTAGGTTAGACTGTCGTATAATAATTATCTCAGGTAGGGTTCCAGTATTTGCCTTTCAAGTTTTAATATATTACTTACAAAAAAAACATACATTATTGGTTTTTTCCTAGTAACAACTGCATTTTGAAATTTTTATTCGATAGTACAGGTGAAATTTTAGTATATATTTAGTATATATGTAAGGCACAAAAAGTTTCAGAGGTGGTACTCAAATAATTATCTGTTATTATTTTTATAAAATTCCGTCAAAAATAATGCTGAAGATTTTTATGTCATTTCTAGAATTAATGCTGTTGGAATTTTGTTTAATATGGATTATTTCCAAAACATTTCTCACCTTATCGTTTTTTTCCTTTGCGAGAATTTTAGTTTGGTCATAGTTAAATGCATGTCCTGTTTGTTATCTATGATGTGAGAGTGCTGTTACATCTGTTTTGGAGTATTAGTGAACTTGTAATCTTTTGCAGATATTGTTTACTCTGGCCAATGAATGTACTGGAGCAATCTTGGCAAGGAATTTGATACACTGTATATGTTTGCTTGTGTTTATTTATTTTTGGTTTAATTTTTGAGAAAAATATCTTGTTGGTGTCAATCAGTTTGTGGGAAATTGATCTTTTTTCCTTTTGTGTTATTTTGTTTATTTTTTCTGAGATTCCATTCACGTAGGGAAGCGAAATATAAGTATTGGATTTTTTTTATTAGTTTGGGAGTTGTTATATATGATTGAATTCGTTTATTGATAATTTTGTTAGTAAATTGTCGTGGGTAGTTGTTTTCTGCTAGAATGGTTTTAATTTTCCTAAGTTAGCTTCTCTAAATTTAGGTTAGTTCAATAGATCTATGTAATTCATTATTCAAATTGTTTTATACTTATTATGTTACGTTATGTTAAATTATGATATTCATAAATGAATATTCGTGTAATTTACTGTTTCAACTCTTACTCTGTGGAATCTACTCATTTCTTTGTAAATTAAATCAACTGTTCCCAAATAATTCCATAATATATTAGAATTACCATTTTTTTAATATATTGTGAAGTTATCTGAAAACAGTTGGTTTCATTTACAAAGAAATAAATATTCATAAATATTAAATATGATCAATATTTAACGCCTGTCCCTCGTAGATATACTTCCGAGTAAACATATTAATCACGGTGCCGATTGACCCCCGTATAACACATTTTTGCTGTTATCTGCATGATTTATGACCGATCACAAAAAACGCGGTACATTTCAACAACTTCAAAGGAGTTACCAGACTTATTGAAATTTATGGACGGTGGTTCTGGCATCAAATATACTAGTTCTAGAGGTATTCCATACAGGGTGATTCTTAATTCAACCTGAAATTAGTTTTTTTCTATATGAAATAAATAAGTTACACCATGTATTTCAAAATTAATTTTTGATGTTTAAAACATATTGGTTACCTAGATATTAGTACTTTTCTTGAAATACAGGGTGATTTGCACATACATCTTGTTATTAAACCGACAAAAATTAGAGAAAATACACTTTTTCTGAATCACCCTGTATTTTATAATTAGATCCGTCAAAATGTTTAATTTATTTTGTTTTGTAATAGGCTTAAAATAGTAAATGAGCTGAAAAGATTCCATAATCTTACTATGACTAGATTTTCAGAAACAGGGTCCTGAGGGTGGAAGAGGTATCGATTAAAGTTAACTTTATGGAAAAACCAGGTTTTCATGATTTGATAATTGCTCTGTTCTGTCGGTTCTGTCAAAAATTTGGCATTTATTACCTCAATTAATTATATTGTGAATCTTTGATTGCTTTTACTTTGTTTTCTTTGAATTTTGCAATGTTAACAAACGATATCCAAGATATTTTTGAGGAACTTTCAAGCGACGATGAAGATGCTATGAATATTATTGAATGCCCTCGGCGACAAAAGATATTTAGAAATCGGCTGGGCCATTTCACTTTGTGGAACTTAACAGAACTACATTAATGATAGAAGAGATTCAATTTCCTCATTGGAAAAGTTTATGGCTCGTCTATCCATTCAGACAGGAACAAATAAAATAAAAATTCGACACTGGGAACGAAATAACAAATACACCAAACAGACATATCGAAACTAGACCATAAAACTAAAGTCAAAATGCCAAAACTTCAGTCATTAGAGAATATTTCTCTATGCTCCAGGCTATTCTTCTTTTTATTTTTCTCATTTTTTTTTTTAAATGAAACTTTTATTATTATTAATTTACTGTAGTACATGCCTACAGGATGATTAAATACTTGTAATTTATTCATCTTTTTATCAATGGTTCGGTACACTTCGGTATGTATCCATAAATAAAAATGTGATTATAATTTCGTTCACTATCCCTATTCTGCTGAGTACTCTACCCTCGGGACCCTGTTTATGAAAAACTGGTCATAGTAAGATTATGAAATCTTCTCAGCTCATTTACTATTTTAAGCTTATTACAAAACAAAATAAGTTAAACATTTTGACGGATCTAATTATAAAAAACAGGGTGATTCAGAAAAAGTGTATTTTCTCTAATTTTTGTCGGTTTAATAACAAGATGTATGTGCAAATCACCATTTATTTTAAGAAAAGTACTAATATCTAGGTAACCAATATGTTTTAAACATCAAAAATTAATTTTGAAATACATAGTGTGACTTATTTATTTCATATAGAAAAGAACTAATTTCAGGTTGCATTAAGAATCACCCTGTATGGAATACCTCTAGAACTAATTTATTTGGTGACAGAACATTGAATATGAAGTAAATTTTTATTTCTCACCTTGTTTTCATTCAATATAAGAATTTCTTAGAATTCCAAAAATTCGTCCCTGTATAATTGAGTCCCACCCTGTATATATTGAGATTTTGAACTATTTATGTGTAAGTTTACGATAAACTAGAACATATCAATGGTACTTTCAATTAAAAATGCATATTTATTTGTTAATAATAAAATTACGTGTTCACGAAAAACAAGGAGTTTTCAATATCTTCTGTAAGTTCCTTGTGGCATTACTTATTCTTTTTTCTCTTATTGTTTTGGGAATCAAACCACAATAATGTTTTTTATTTTTTATTTCGACGTTTCGACATTTCCAGCTACCGTTGTCAATATTAACTAGTGAAAAAATTGATAAAATAATTTTTGGTCCCTATCTGACACAACGAAAAAATATCTTTTCGTTGTGGATCAAAAATTATCCTATTAACTTTTTTACAACTTAATCTTGACAACGGTAGCTGAAACGCTACCGAAACGTCGAAATAAAAAATAAAAAACATTATTGTGGTTTGATTCCCAAAAGAATAAGAGAAAAAAGGAGTTTTCAACTTTAATACCCTGTATATCGGAAACTAGTCATAGGATTGAATTGGTCCCATGGACACTTTTGGTCAAGAAGTCGAGTACAACATCATATCCAAAATTTATAACATTTGACGGAACGCCACTTTGTCATAAGAAAAGCGCGGGGTCCTTTGGAATATGGTAAACAAGAGTTGTCTTTTAAGTGCCTGTCAACAAATTTCAAATGTCGAATGTTTAGATGTTGGAATAACGAGGAAGAAGTTGGAAAATCAACTGGAAGAGACGGTGTATTGGGAAAATAATATGGTGGAGATTATGTTGATGGGCGAGGAGGAATGGCGTAGTAGAGAGCATGATTAGGGAAAGAGAAGGATTCGACATGGCATGTGAGAGATAGGAGAGATAGAAGGGAGAAGATGACTAAGAGAGTGTGAGGGACCGCCGCCCGTATTGAAGTATGCTAGGGTAGTGATTCCAAGGCGGGAGTAGCGGTGAGTTTGGGGTAGGTTTGGTTGATAGGCATTCCCGTGGAGCACTGGTACTGGTTAAGGACCCATTCGAACATGAGTTTCCCATCTCGACCCGAAAAAAAATGTCGGAATTAACATAGTACCATATTATACCAAAAGAAGGAACTTGGTGGGATTGGGAACACTATTCCTTCAAGGTACGGAGATTATGGATGTTACATATCTCGGGGTGATTATTGACTCGAGATTAACATGGTCCAAACAAATGGAAAAAGTAGCAACAAGATCGGAAACCACATTAATGATGGCGCAAGACAAACTTGTGGGAAAACATGGGGGTTGAGTCCGCGAATGATACACTGGATATACAGTGTAGTGGTTAAACCCACAATAATATATGCGTCTTTGGTCTGGTGAACAAAGACGACACAAAAGAATGCAATGATGAGACTAGGCAAGGTGCAAATACTTGCTTGTTTCAGTATTGCAGGGTGCATGAGAAGCGCGCTAACGACAGCACTAGAAGCCTTATTTGGCCTTCCTCTATTACACCTTGTGATAATGGGGGAAGCAAGGATGGGACTTTTAGGCAGCAAAGCAACCTGAGCAACAAAATAGTTAGATCAGGACACATATCCATTAAGAACATCGTAAGTGGAGCCATTTTAGATATGAAAACAGACTGTATGGCCACTTTCTCATCAATCCCAAATATAAGGTAGATATATCTCACAAAAAGGACTGGCAAGACGAAGGCAAACTCACCGAGTAGAGACCTGGTACACAGACGGTCACAGACTGGGGAAGGGACAGGAGCAGGGGTGTATAGTGAAATGAGAAACACAAGATGCTCCTTCTCACTAGAACATACCTCTGTATTTCAGGCAGAGATTTATGCTATCCTAGAATGTTTCAGAATTAGCAAACATAGGACTGACACTCATAGAATAAACATACTAACTGACAGCCAGGCAGCCCTTGCAGCTTTAAACAGCCGCAAGGTAAAATCCAAACTGATAGAAGAATACCATTGAGAACTAAATGAACTAGCTGACCACATTAAAGTAAGATTAGTGTGGGTGTCGGTACATGACGGTATTTCTGGAAATGAACAAGCTGATGAACTCGCGAGAAGAGGTTCAGCAACAGCATATGTTGGACCAGAACCAGCTCTTGCGACCACAAAAAGTCCGAGGGCAAATACAAAAATGGGTACAAAGCCAACATAGACTTCAGTGGAGGAAAACTCCAAAGCAGGTACACAGTAAAACCTTCATAGGTGACACATGTGTAAAACGGGCAGAAGAACTGCTGAATATAAGTAGGAATAAGCGA
Source organism: Galerucella calmariensis (assembly GCA_910591675.1). Taxonomy (NCBI): domain Eukaryota; kingdom Metazoa; phylum Arthropoda; class Insecta; order Coleoptera; family Chrysomelidae; genus Galerucella; species Galerucella calmariensis. Next base: position 13,190 of record CAJUYG010001279.1, read on the forward strand.
AGAATTATTACAGGTTATCTAAGACCGTAACCCATATCTTATCTGACTGTGAGGCACTGGACTCGAGGAGACAAACAATCTTCGAAGAAGCCAATGTGCCACCTGAAGTATATGGCACACATCCAATGGGCCTATACACTGCGTTTGAAGCTGAACCTAGACTGAATTATTCAAATTGATGAGTCAGTCCAATTAAGCTGAGAAAAAGTATGTACAATTTTCGAAGAGAGTCTGTTTTCTCAACTAGAATGCCTTGCCGAATTGGTTTCTGTTTTTGACAATGAAGTACCACATCGTTCGTCAATTTCTTGTAGATTAATCTTAGCGAAGATCCAAGAACAAGTCCACCAACAACGGAAGCTGATCCGAAAATATCAGTATGTCACATATATCGTGATATTGGAGCATCATTTGGGCATTTTAAAGAACACAATTATCTGTGAGAGACTTAGTATTTTGAAGAACTTCTATTTCAGGGTAAGTACGTCACAGCATAAATGGCGAACTATTTAAATCATCCAAAAGTTGATTTTCAAACCAAAATAAAAACCTAGTGCGAGCAAAAACATTAAAAATAATTGATTTTGTCCACCAATAACTATCAATATTGAGAAAGCATCATATGTTCCCTTAAAAAAAAATTAATCTAGAAAACGTATTTGAGTGAGGAAAGAAAGTGTGTACTTTATATAGTGTGCTGAGGCTTATAAATAATTGTCTATACAATTTTTCCACTACTAGCCAAATTAAAGACAAAAATTCACAAATGCGAGAAGCGTTTACCCCGTCGTCTAGCTGACAAGTACACTGTCAGTTTTCGATATACTATGAACGTACTTCTTGTGTCATCAGTCATTTTTGGTTGAGCGCGAATTTTAAACTAATGACATTTTTATTCAATTATTTCAATCTTGACGGGTAATTTCGAGCGGAAAATATGTTAAAGACAATCTCCTGGGTATACAAAATTGGGTTACACACGTTTTTGTTGACCTACTATCCCTGAACTCTCAAAATATTTGAATTTGTCCATTATTGACCTAGGTCAATAATAGAAACAATTATTAACCACCAATATTGAAATTCAACTCCTGAGTTGGCTAGAAGAAGTAATAATTGTCAACTTCACAGCTAGTAGTGAAAAAATACATTTCCTGTTATATATAATTTATAGTCTAAAAGCTACCAGCCTCCGTCTTCTGTACTGAAGTTAACAACTTTTGTTTGAAGATGCATTTCATGTAATATTCGCTGGAGATGTGTCTTCGTTCTTGAATCGGCAAAGCATATCTTCGGTTTTAGTTTTTTAATGAGACGTTTCTTTTCTTTATTGCTCGATTCTGGATCCAATGGAGCAACAATGGCTGACAAAAATAGAGAAGCCACAAGAGCTATAACAAAAAATAACATTACAACTCTTGCCATTGAATAAAGTCAGCACCATGAACTTATTGGATATTATCAAAGTTGGGGATGGAAATGGTGAAATGCAGATGAATGTGTGAAAAAACAGGACGGGCATTTGTATTTCAAGGGGAGAGATAAAGAAGCAAACGAAAAAGAATCTATTAGCGAATCGCCTCTGCTGTAGTTCGGCAAGATTCGTGGTCGTCAATCGGATAGAGAATGATCTACTAATAATATGCAAATTTGACTAATTCATGATAAAAATCAAGAATAAGAAATTGGATTATTAATAATAGTATATTACTCAACAAGCTTAGAATGATGGCTATTATTTACGATGGTGCCTGCCACACAGAAAGGGTATTGAGTACCTAGTATACAAAGCTTTATTTGTCTGTGTATTACGGGACCCGTAAATACTTCTAGTAGGTATACGGACGGCTCCAAGGCAGAAGTAGGTTTAGGAGCCGGAGCTGGAGGACTGTAACAAAGGATAGTTATTCGAATAATCCTATCCAAGGACGTCACAACTTTCCAAGTAGAGGTGACGGAGGTAATTCAGCTCTACGTTGAAGGAAATTAAAAGACATGAAATCTTATGCCTTACCTATAGTTTGATCTGCACTCTTTCCGCTACAAATAACAACAATGTCATTTCCAACAATTCCGTGATCACGCATTTGTAAAGCTAACTTCACACTCCTGCTTCTGACTGAACCTTTGGTCTCAGCAATAGACATAGTGATGTCTACCTTTAAATAAAATTACTCTTTCAATTATCAGATTATTTCAACATATTATTGATAGGAATTTTATACAATTAAAATATTTTACCTGAAGTATTTTATCCAAATCTTGTCCCAATCTTTGATAATATAAATATCCCAATCCTCCATAGTCCTTGAGCGTGGACAAAGTTTGACTAGCACTGCGGTAGGTGCTAACGCCTTTATTAATTTTTGAAGTATTACTACTCCTTTTTGATGAATCCGTCAATATTTCAGAATTTATTCCACTTGGCTTTAGAGCTTCTGGTTTGCTAGCCATAATTTAGATTATTTATTGTTTCGAATGATATAAGCAAACGTAACAATGAAACGTCAATCGACATAACAAACATCACTGGTGTTAGCAAGTGAAGTTTGACATTCTTCGAAGGGCTTTTTCTACAGAAAAAACAAATGCCGGTTCGCGGTACTGCATTTTTATTGGCACTTGTATCGGCGGCCATAATTGTATCAGTTAAGGCCGTATGACAATAAGCGTTTTCGATTATTTACTTTTGGCTGCTAGTAGCAGCTCGTAGTGACTGAATTATGTTCGTTTATTACCGGGCGTGACGCCTTCTCTTACCTTCCCCTTGCCCCTTAAGCACATACACGGACATTAAATATTTGACGTTTGTCCGGTTTGACGTTTATTCAAAGGTTAAGATTGTGCCGATTACGATTTAATACGATTTAAACCTCACTAAAAATATCTAAATATGCTAAATTTTATCATCAAAAACATTATAATTGAAAACTGTTCTCCTAACAGCACAGGAAATTCATTGGCATTGGCACATGTCAGATGGTTTTGAGGATCCTAAGAAATCGTGTTCGATTTGCTCAAAAGTCGTGACGACTGAGGCGTCACGCACAAGTGCTTGAAGCCCAAATAAACGAAAGCAACAAATATATAGTTTCCGATATCGTATTCTGTATAGTTTTCAATGTTGACAAAAACTGTATAGTGTCATACGAGCATGTAGTTTTCGATATCGAATACTGTACAGAAATACCATTCCGTATCATATTTCTGTACAGTTTCTGCGCAATAGATCAAATATCGTGCCGGTGTCACATTGTGCCGTGTTTATGTTTAGCCTAACCTAACTCATTCCTTGGTTAGTTGGAATTATTTTATTCGGTTTCTTGTTATTATGGAGTTGAACGTAATGGCTGCATGTGCTGCGGCTGTAGTTGGATATACAATGATATTCCAAACTATTTGCAACCCGACCGTGCGTGCTTATTCTTGTACTTTGTAGATGTAATTTCGTACAAATTTGGATGGTGTCCATATAGCTCTATGAGCTTAAGGGCAGCGACTTTCGTCCAAGACATAGTTTTAGTTTTAAAATGGAAACGAAATCAATTAAATGAGTAAAGTCAAGTTTATGTTTATACAATGAATTGAAATCGTAAATATCAATTGGCATTGACAATGAATTGATAGCTCTACCACCAATCAGAGGCGTTATTTTTGTTAATTTCAATATCGAAAACCTACATAGAGTCATACACAATTTAATGGACATAAAGTTTCTTGTACAGGAAACTGTACAGTTTTCATCGGCATTGACGACTGTACAGAAAACAATATCGAAAACTACATAATGTCATACGGCCTTTAGTCAATAATTGTTTTTTGTCTAGCCCGTTGTTATAATATGAATAACAAATGAAATGGTGACTTGCCAAAAGTTCCTAGAATTATTGGTCCCCGATGCGTTGAGAATTCAGCTAATAAGTTATTTTAAATTAGATAAGATTTACGCTTCGGACGTGTACGTACACATTAACTGTTATTCTTGTCATAAAAACCACTTTTTTTGGCCACGCTCACCTTAGACTGAATTCAATTGAGTTTGGTCATGGAGACTTGAATATTGCACTATTTATATTTACTAATTCACTATCTGTTCACATATATGTTTATGGTACTTCGCAACTCTAGAACCTTCTTGAATTTACCACCTATGTCTAGAACAGTCAGGAATAATCGCATTACTCTGTTATGGAATCTTCTAGAAAGGCCGCATTCGCCAAAATTAATAGTTCATGACAGGACCAGCTTCTGAATCACTGAGTTCGTAACAATATATTACTTGTTGTATAAAGTAATAATAGATTTCCAGCAATTATGTCAAGCTTCGTGCCGAACGGGCTCAAAAACCTCGAATTTACAGATAAGTACTATTGTAAAGTATGCTTCACTACATTAATTTTTTCCGTCTAGCGTGCATTTTTGAGCTATATTAATATACAGGGTGGTCCTTAAGTACATAGAAGTACTGTACAATATTCACTTCAATGCTATTTAAACTAACTTGCTTTAATATAACTTGCTTTAATAAAATGTTGATATTAAGAGAGATACAGGGTGTTAAACATGACAATTTGAGGTTGGGAGTTTTTGGATATGGGAAATCATAATTTTGTACCTATTTCGATGTATTTTGTAGAGAGCGCCACATAGAGACTAAGGAGTATCGGTTGACTTCTTCTTTTTTTTTAATAGGGGATAT
>CAJUYG010001279.1:30489-58271 GCA_910591675.1 Galerucella calmariensis
CGACCCTTGTATCGATTGTCAGCAAATTTTGGATATGGAATACGAAATACTATCACATTATCAACCTCCCTGTGAAATTTGAACGAGGGACATCGATATATGGCTTTACAGTAATAAAAAGAATGTTGTAGTTTTCTTGAAAATGACTATTTTTCAATTTTTTCGACCCTCGTATCGTTTGTCAGCGAAATTTGGATATGGAATACTAAAGACTATTACATTACAATATCAACCTCTGTGTGAAATTGGAACTCGAGACATCGATATATGGCATCACAGTAATAAAAAGAATGTTGTAAAAAGTCATAGAGAAAATCATTTTTCTTGAAAATATTTTTATTTAAAGAAATCATTCATGTCAAAAACACGGTCCACAAAATGTATTTTTCATTACGGAATATCAAGTTTGAAGAGTTTTTCTTCCTTGAATAAAAAAACGCTTTTTTTGTTTCTTAATTGAATTACTTGAAAAAAGGTAACGCAAATTTTCGGTTTCTTAATCAAAAAAATTGAAAAAAAAAGGGTAACGCAAATCTTAGTAATGTGGATTGGTTATTCACAATCTTTACTTAACAAATAAGGTTTAAGGTTGTATATTAATTGAGATGACATTCATTGAGACCTTCATGGTTGAGACCAAAAAGAACTAAGTAGAAGAAAGGGGGCACAATAGATATTTTGGGCCATAGTGAATTTCATACATTCTGACGTTGAATGATAAGTAATTTTTCACTCAACGATTCTGATGTTTTTCAAATACTTTAGCTGTTTGTTCCCACACCCAAAGATCGCGCTGCTAGTATTATTAGAGAATTCGTATTATTTGAGTGTTAAATATGAAGATAATAATAAATGTTTTCTTTAATATTAATGGATTAACGTAAAGACTGTAAATGTACAATATTTCACAGTTAACAATTAGCTGAAGTGTAAAGAGTATACTTCACACCCGTGCCCTCTCTCGTTATCATAGTACATCGTACCTACATGATATACTGTTCCATACATTTACATAATTTCTTCCAAATACTCAAACTGTTAGCTTACACTCTCGAAGATGGCGCTACTAGTATTATTAGAAAAATTGTATTATTTATTATTTGAATAATAAATGTTTCATTTATTATCAATTAGTTAACGTTAAGACTGTGAATATCCTATTTCACAGTCAACAATAAGCTGAAGTGTTAATATGCAGCATACTCCACTACCGTGCCCTCTCTCGTTATCCTAATACAACGTACCTCAAATACTCAAACTGTTACCCTCTAAAAGATGGCGCTGCTAGTATTATTAAAGAATTCGTATATTTGACTCCTTAAATATGAAAATAATAATAAATGGTTTTTGAAAATTATAAATAACCCATATTATAGTCAACAATCAGCTGAACTTTAAATATCCAATACGCTGGACGGTTTCATGTACCTTATAATTGAAATTCAAGGAAAATTCGTTCGTTATATTTTTTTCTACCTACATCTTAGTAAAGATACCGCTCTCTGCATAGGTACACCTCACAAATTTTTGGTGCACCTTAGAAAATATCAGAGATCATTAGATATTGGAGTGGAGGATCTGTTTTCATTCATGATGCTAGTTGCATAGCAAGTTCATTACCCCTTCAATCTTTGAAAGATACCAAATAATAGCAAGAAATGGTAAACTAACCTATATTTCACTACTTCTAAGTAAGTAGCATTTTAAAACTCACTACCGTCTTTCATTACGAGGATCTTCCTCTACTTTCCTACAATGGAGAGATTATTCCATTTGGAACACTCACATGTCGTAGTGTCTGTAGAAAATCTTGGAGACTGGGACCCAAACAAAGCCATTGAATATAAGTAACGTGATGATTGTAAGACCAATAATAATATATAGAGCAAGTGCTTGGTGTCAAGAATTTTACAGCTAACAGCCCAGACATAGCTCACTAGTATACACAGATAGGCTTCTATGGCAATTACTTGTACCTTCAGCAGCTCATACCGCGTAACGTCGAAATTGGAACTTGCAAAAAGCATCTTCTCTATAAATAGACTCAACAAAGTGTCTCAAGTCTGGATCCCTGATGGTTATTCCGGTATGAATGATATCCTCCCAAATCGGCTTTGTTAAGGAGCTTAGTTTACTTGGTGAAATATGAATAGGTGTGAGATACAAGACTCTTGCGAGTCGTAATAGAGCGCAAAAGATCCACTCACGCCCAAGCTCAACCTAGTTAAAAGTTAAAATGGTTGCCTACTTATGTATCCATACCTGATATTAAACTTGAGTGTTTCAATTTGAATACTGATTCACAATATTTTGTTCTCAAAGCTCAATTTTTTACATGATTTTCCAAGCAAAATTAAATATCAGTCCAACTACAACTTTCTTTGTCGGAAGTTTTGTAATTCAAGCAAAGTGTATGGTTATCAGGTTTTAATCGAGAATATTCGATTATCTCCAAATTTTTTCCAGATTTTCGGAACTTTTTGAATCCCGTCCAATCATACAAACGAGTATAATTGAATTATCGTATGTGTTTAATAGAAAATGAATATTAAATTATATTTCCGTAACGAAGTGCTTCACAGAACTTAAAATATTCACATTCACCACAGCTACACAACGTGTGATTGTTCGATACCCTGACTGACAGCATCGATTATATCCTTGTTAAAAATCGAAAGCTTGAATACTAGTGACTGACTGAAAGACTGAAACTTCATTTTCATTCATAGTCTGCCAGAAAATGACAACAGTATTACCGTGTAATAAAATTTCATTCAACGTTGAAGTTTATCTAGCAATTACGTGATAAGTGTTGAAGTGAACTAAAAATAATGTAAATACCGTGAATATTGTATAGCGCTTTTTGTTCTGTATAGTTAAGACTAAAACGCGCTACAAAATGGCAGGTCGCAATCGTCCTGTTCAACACAAAAACTTTTCAAATATATTTTTAAAGCTCCAAGGGGCCTTTTCCGACGTAGTTACACATCCTAAATACGCTACAGATAAACGAACTCTCGATAAAACATGGAAACTTATGGACAAAGTAGTAAAATTGTGTCAACATCAGAAGATGAACCTCAAAAATTCACCCCCTTTTATTTTGGACATTCTTCCGGATACCTATCAAAGACTGCGGCTAATTTACTCAAAATATGAAGATAATTTACAAGCTTTACATTCGATTGAACATTTTAATATATTTATTATTAATCTAATGAGAAAGTGTAAGCAAGCAATTAAATTCTTTAAGGAAGGCAAAGAACAAATGTTTGATGAGAACTCTCATTACAGAAGAAATCTTACAAAACTAAGTTTAGTGTTTAGTCATATGTTGAGTGAACTTAAAGCCCTTTTTCCCAACGGTGTGTTTGCAGGAGACTTATTTAGGATTACTAAGTCTGATGCTGCTGATTTTTGGAGAACGAACTTTGGTAACAGGTAAGAAAAAGCAGTCTAATCTATAACTGGAGAACTATATATATTTAACAAGAATGTACTCGATATGTTTTTATTGGAAAAGCTGCTGAAACCTCGGCTGAAACAAACTGTGTTGCATTGCTGCAGCTCTTATAGAGCTAATTATATTTATGATAATCTTCATGACAAGTTCAAAATGAAGTATTTTGGCACATAATGCTTCTTATGGTAACTATGGTAGCTGACTCCTTTAATGGCAACTGACTTCCTTCCTCAAAGTTTATAAATTGATCCTTGTTTGCTAACCATCACTGTCAACAACTTCATATCAATATTAAACTGCAAACCCCTTCAGCTTTGCCTGCCCTGTAAACATAACATAGCTACTATTGAAATATATTACCTCAATCTGTCTTGGTCTTGGTGAGATTTCCCACCATTCTAGATTTTTATGTGCCACTCACTTTCTAGTAACCATGTTCCAGAAGGGAGGAAACTGAAATAGATGTTACCCTGCCAAAAATAAGAGAAGCAGAATAAATAGTATCCCTACATTATAATGGCTAATCTGCCGTCGTTAATGAAAACGCTGTATCTGCATAAATCTCATTTTAAGAGAATTAAAATTTTCTGTTTTACTTTGTGCCATTGCCATTTTTTGAAGAATAAAATTTGATATTTGAGGTAAAAAACAAGTAAAAGCAACAAAATATTTTTATCAATGTGTGTGTTTCTATTTTTATACCATTAAGTGACATTTGTACATACGGCAGATGCAGTTAAGATATAACTATAATTTGTTAAATGAATATACCATATTTGCAAATATTTTAAATTATAACATTTCACTTTTTTTGCCGTATTTAATAATAGATATTAATAACTTTTTTTTTCAAAAGGAGCTGTCCCTTCGCTGGCACCACCTCAGCCTCCTGGGCTTATTGTGGATACTCCTAGTGTTCTGACTACAACCTATTCAGCCAATCCGTTCCCTGTATTAGCTCATACAGGTTCTTTGCTGGTTGGTTGTAGAAGTCTTCTGGAGTCATTTGGGTTCTGCCATACAGTTTCTGCCTTCTGTGGTCCAGCGACTCACAGTTGCATAGTATATGCAGAGCTGTTAGGATCTTCTGCATGTAAGGCCTCCGTTATACAGCCCTATTTTGTTTAGGTGCTCCTTTGTGGGAAAGTGTCCCGTAAGTAGCCCCGTTATGGTGCGTAGTTTGTTCCTGCTCATTGAGAGCAGTTCTTTCGCTACTTTTTCTGATGGTTCTTTTATGAATTTCTTCCCATGTATTTGCCTGGGCGTATTCTTCCAGTGTTTATTGTGTTGTTCTTTCACCCACCCTTTTAACCATGACCTCGTTAAGCATCTGGGGATGCCCACAGCAGGTTTGGGTCTGTTCATCAGAGTTAACGATCCTACTCTTGCGAGTTCGTTAGCTTTTTCATTGCCTGCGATTCCTTTGTGACCTGGGAAACTGCGAAAATACCTAATACCACCCTAACCTAGGCTCATATTGAAAACAGCTGACTTGTTTTATCACTAAGGCTACATGACGTCCCTTTTTAAGACCATAATGCTATTATTCTTAAATTATTTTGCCGTATATGCACAAAAATATGCGGATATGGCAATTTCTCTTAAAAATTGTTGCTTACTGTGAATGTATTGGTAGCAAGTGCAATAAATGTATATACAGCTTGATAATAAACGTTAAAACGCATACTTTTAATGTAGATATGGCTTTTTGGGTAACAGAAATGGATGCAGATTGCATTGTTTTATTAGAAAATACCGAAAATCGTAAATTTGTTGGTTACGGCGTTTTCATTAAGCACGGCAGTAATATTCACTTGGGTGTTTAGGTCATTCCAACCTAAGCCTGAGTCTTGCGACATAAATGCCATTATTATAAGCTTGTTGAATAATATCTTGAATAATATACTATTAATCAACAGCACTATTATTCTATTGAGAAATATTCTGTAATTAAATATTTTCTAAGGAATAATTTAATGGACTTGAAATATATTTTTTCGATCAAATTAATGAATATTAATTTTATTATTATTGTTACATACTTAAACCCGCTTAAACCTAAGTGAAACAAGCAATGAACTTTTTTTTGGGTATTAAAATCCATGCATCTTAAACAGCATGCTTGTTAATAATCCTTAGAAAAAAGATCAACCATGAAACATTGTGTTATTCACTCTGAAAAATTGAAGATGTAAGTAATTACTGTTAATCTAACTTGAAGAGAAAAATGTCTCAGTCTACCATGTATTTGTGATTTAATTCATGTATGTGCTGTTGATTAGCCATTATTAGATTGACCTTGTGCTAAATGATGATACATCAATTATGTCCTTCCCTCCTTTGATAGTATGCCAGGAAGTCAAATTTACATTCACCTTATGCACATATTTTAACAAATTATGCTTGAGAATTTAAAGTCAAATTCTAGGTCTAATGAGTATACCTAGATAGGTAATAGCAATTAATTTTGACAAAGATAAGTTTATTATAAAGTCTGTTCCGAGGTCTGTTCAAACTGCAATCAGAGACTGTCAGAAATGATCAGCTGGTGTAAACCTATGTTATCTTTTTGAAAATTTGCACCTGCTGGAATATGCTAGAAATTGTCACCAAATTATTATTATCTGATATTATTTTGGTCAAATAGTTATGGCTCCATTTAACCAAATACCATACACAACTATTACTGTGTAGTGGCTGGCTGGCTTTGCTTGTTTATTTGTTCAACTTCTATGGCCAATACCATGTGTCTATTTTCTCTTGGTAGGGTAGTTGACAACAATTATTTCACTGTAAGAAAAAAGTGACTACTCTTAGCATTTTTGGGTTTAAAAAGTGAAAATTTGCTTTTATTTTAAATCGGATTATTAAAATCATTTAAATTGACTGATATAGGTATTCACCTAAGACTAATTTCATAAACTTTATCCTTTATCTAGAAACAAGGTTACCTGAAATCTTAATATTTGCATGTAATAAAATTAAGCTACTTTATTACATATTTATTTCGGTAAATACAAACTTATCAGTAATTGTAAATTTGTCAAATATTATATTATTTTAAATTACTTCAGTCACAAATACATAAGGAACATATATATTTATTATATTTTAGTAGGTACTTTGATGTTAAACTTAAGCTGTTCAATTTTCAAGTGAATTCCATTGGAAAATATTGTTTTAGATTATTATTTATTTTATTTAGTTTAATCACACTCTGTATATTTATTGCTTTTTAAAGATTATTGGCTTACACAATAAGTCTTGAGTGGATATGTTATTTATGACAGTCAACCATATATTTTGAGCTAAACTATAGCAAAGACTATGGGTAATTTTTAGGTTTTAATAAAAAAAATGGAAACATAAAATACTCTAAAATGGGTAATAAAAAAATCATTTAAGGAAATAGTAGAATAGATCAAAGAATCATTATCATAAATTGATTTTTTAGTAGTGGATATTTTTCGAATGTGTTTTTACCACTAAGTAGGTACTTATATTAAAATGGAAATAAACAAAAATTTGAAAATTATAATTGTGATAATAATAGTTTCTTCAGTGTCAAATATTTTCAAGGTTATAGAACAGTTTCTTCAGTGTCAAATATTTTCAAGGTTATAGACCATTCCAAAATGACGTCACTGACAAGTTGGCATTGTTAACTGATAAACAACAGATAGACTTAAATTTGCAATTACCTAGTTCTTAAAATTATCATCCTATTGTGGTGTTGAAATTGTGCAATGCAGAAAGAGAGATAAGGTATATTTTTTTCGATTTCCGGCTGTTTTAACCAAGAGAAGTGACTATTTAATTGAAATTTCTGTGCACCTGAATCTGTTGCTCTTGAATCACATAGGTAACTCCTCTGTTAATTGCTTTTTTGTCGTCTGACATTTTAATTATTATTATTTGATTCAATTCAGAAACAGTTTACTGACTTACTCCACATGTCAAAACACAAACTTCAACTCCGAGTAATTGTGGGATCCAGCACAATATGGCCGATCTGTCAAAGTCAAGTATTCTGAAATGGTTTATTGTAATTATTTGATAAATTCTTACAATGAGTATTTTTTTTAATCTCGCTAGAAATTTGTGGGATAATTTATTTTATATTTGATGCGAGATTTGATGTTACTGCTTGTTAGCTGTGAACTACTATTATTACTATTATAACCTCGATTATATCTTACTGATATTTCAGGAATGGTTTGGGTGTCAACCATTTTTTCTTTGATATTAATCTACAAAAACAACCAACATAAAAGAGTACTTCTTTATTTCAAATGTTTCTTCGATAATATAATAATGATGATCTCTCTTGGTGAGACCTGAAAAACACTTATTTTCGGGTGCGTGACGTACAATATTTTTTTTAAGACGGACACTTCTATATATACATTCAATAAACGACAAATTAAAAATCAACGAACTGTCATCACTCGACAATATATCGGAACGTTGTTACCATAGTAACGAAATCAAGGTAGATTGTATTATAAAAGAGCGATTGGAAAAATGAAAACAAAATGGACGTCAGGGACCGGCAAAACGTTATTTTCTGAACGAAAAATTGTCCAGAAAGTGTATATTTTCTGGTCGGTCTTAAAAAAAAGCTTTTTCCGGTCCCTGGCGTCCATTTTCCGGTCTTGACCGGCAAAACGTTATTTTCTGGACGAAAAATTGCCCAGAAAGTGTATATTTTTTGGTCGGTCTTGAAAAAAGAATGTTTCCGCGCGACGTGGAGCGGTGCACGGCGATCTTTTGAATTTTTGATATTTTATATAGCTGGACCATACGAATATGCTCTACGAACTCTTTCAAACACCCGTGCTGCAAACTTCTCCCCCTTGACATTCAGGATAGTTCGCTGCATTTACTCCAGCGCAGCGTGGTTTACGGTACGGTTGGGCTTATCAAATTTTCTCGCGAATTTCTGGTTTAAAGATTTACTTCGTAGCGAGTTTTACTTGATATAATCTGTGAACAATGGAGGTGGTCTTCAATTTAATAGATGTAAAGAGATTTTTTAAATACTAATATGAAAAAAAGATGAAATTTAAAGCAAAAGGTAGGCCATTACCTACCAGATATCACTATTGAAAAACTAGTAGATGAAGAAGTTATACAGGTACATTTGGTAGATATTTTTATACTCGTTTTTATATTAAAAAACGACTGGATTTGTGGATGTGACAAAAAATGCTTCATATATTGTTTTCCCCTCGGTTTTCCCTGCCTACTTTTTGGTGGCGATAATATTTTCTGTATGTTCCTTGTGGTGTATTCATTTCGGACCATCCTCCATCCAGTCCCGACCTAAGTACCTACTAACCGAGATACTAACGATTTGTTTACTTTCACAAAAAATATTAATACAACCCACGTGTAAAGCTATTTCAATTCATTTGATTGATTTCTTCTGTTGTGTCGCTTTCAAAATACAACGAAATCCAGGGGATTCAATCCTTATTTATCTGTCTCCAACACATACCCTTGCTTATACCTATACTTATACGTTAATTATTTCTTATGCAATGTAGCTGTGTCCGTAACAAGCTGTCTCTGGCCTTATTGGAAGTTTAGTTCTTTACGTCAGGTTATGTTTGAGCTACCGGGGGTCGCGACGCAAAAAATCTGACCGTTACGTTACGTTATGTTAGGTTGCTTCGTTATGTGCCTTGCTTGCGTGCGTATGCTCTCTCCTGAGTCTCTCTCTCGTTTACGAAGCAGCGATTCATATGCTTCGGCCGGGAATCGAACCCGGGCCGCCCGCGTGGAAGACGAGCATTCTACCACTGAACCACCGATGCTATATTAAAATTCTATGCAAAGCTGGTATTCGCAGTGCTGGTGATCTACTTGAATTTGTTAGGATACATTTTTACTATTATTTCCATAATTTTTTTTGCGCGATTGATCTTTTTTGTTTATTTACAGCATCGGTTGTCAGGACGGTAGGTTGTGTTTACTGGTTTCTAAGTTTAACACGTCGGTAAGTGATTTACTTACCGTTCAGACGTCGAAAAGTAATAAATAATATAATAATATAATAAAACAATTTCACCAAAATGCAAAATATATTTTAAACTGATCGAGAAGTATAAATATCACTTTTGACATTTCGTTCATTTTGAAGAAATTTAAATTATTTTATTCGGAATTTATTTCAAACGATCGCGCAAAAAATGGTATAAGCATCTCGAACGTTAAGGGTAATTACAACGTTTGCATGTAGATGTAAAATTGGATAAAATGATATGAGGATTAAGGGGTCTAGCACATTTACTTTTCGAAATACAGGGTGTTGAAATTTTGAAAACTTGAATGTTTTAATTCGATAACTTTAAAATGGATGGATAAATTGATTGCTCAATCGTTCAAGTGCGATCCACACGAGTCGAACAGCATATTTTTTCTACGACCCAAAAAATCTAGAAAATAAAAATTTCTATAAACTGTAATATAACTTCAAATTGAAAATTTAACAATTCAATTTTATGTTTCCACTAATTTTTTTGTGGTAAACGTACAGTTAATGCTACGGTTTCCCTTTTTGAATATACGATATAGATGCTGCCAGTCGGACCATTATCTATAATAATGAATATTCTGCTAAATATTTCAAACGTCTACCTGTTGTCGTTATTAATATCAAGAAGAATAGTTATTTAAAAATAAAATTAACAATAAAAAAAACTTCTTCACGGGGAATCGAACCCGGGTCTACCGCGTGAGAGTCTGGTGAGCTTACCACTCGACCACCGAGGAATATGCAAATTGTTTATCTATAACATCAGATGTATTACATAATTTTTGCTTAAAAGGAACTAAAGTTCCTACCGTGTGTCCCGCGACACGTTCTACCTTTTTTTAACCAATAGAATCACCCCAATGCTGATTTAGTACTGTGTGACTTCTTCCTGTTTCCGTAGATCAAGTCTGTCTTGAAAAAAGGCGTTTCGCGTCTATTGTTGATTAAATAGTTTCTAGGATGTCTAAGATCCAACAAATGAATTTAACGTAATCCTTTGGATTTAAATGTTTTTTTTCTACACATTTTCTAAATGTATTCGAGTGGATTTTATTTTTTTTGCAAATAAATTACTTTTATTCGATCCAAAACACTGAATTCAACCAAATTGAAATCCTGGCTTGGAATTTGCAATTTCAATAAGCCCATTAGAGAGAGAGAGAGAGAGATAGAAGCTGTTCAATGAATATTGAATATTTAGTGATTCGTGCCTTGCTGCAGACAATATGGATCGTATAAAATCAAGAGAAAATCTTATTTTGAATAAATGTTATCCAACCACATATTTCAGTATTGCAGTTAATTGAAAATCTGTTATTTATTACCCTCGATTTATAATGAATATCAGCAGTCAGTTTTATTTCTTTAACATACAGAATGTCCGCTTTCCTTTTCAATTAGTTTTATTTAGTAGAGTTCATATTATAATAATCTTTTTGTTGTGCGTCATCGTTTGTTAATGTCCTTCTAACACATTACGTTGAAAGAAATGGAAAAAATGCAGTTCTTTGATTAATCATTATTATAATATCATAACAATAAACCGTTTATGCCCGGTTTTATAAGCTGGGGTTACCCCTACCCCGAGAGTTAACCCTGTGACCGGTGGGTGATACAGCGTTTTATAAAGTGGGGTTAGAGTTAACCGTGCCCCACCATTTGGCTCGGGTTAACTCTTGAGTTACCGGTTGTCATGCTAAAATGTGAAGAAATGGAAGGTTAGATAATATCATATCCGATATATATTTTCAATGTGGGCATGGATGAGTGAGAGATTAATTTGAAATTTTTGATGACTTCCTAACAGATGATAAGGAACACATTATTCAAATGGTTGAAGCACCTCGAGAGCCTAGGGTTCTTAGAAATATAAATGCAGTCAGTGTAGCAACTTCTTCTTCCGAGAACTTCACACTCCTTCTACTGCTGGCGAAATCCATTTTTAAATCTAGTAATTTCAATTTTCCACGCCACTATATAACAAAAATGTGAGGTTATAGGTTTTGTTGTACCTGACTCATAGAAAAACACTGTTTCATGGCCCGACACTTTCTTCTTTCATATATTTTTACAGTAATACGCCAGGGATCTTCGCAATTTAATCCGAGAGCTAACCCTCGGGGTAACTCGAGATAATTAACTCTACTTTATAAAACCGGGCATTAAATGTATTACAAACGTTAACCCTAATCTTTGACTTTAAAAATTTGATTAGTTGATGTGTAGTTTACGCGCAAGCGCGACCTATCAATCGGAATAAATAAGGTAATTCAAAATAGGATGATGACGTACCTTTCGTAGCGGCAATGTGTCTTACGTCTTTTTCTAATGTCCTGACAGTTCTCGTCAGGTATGTACTCTGTTGTTTACGGTCAATTATTATTTATGAGAAGTGAATAATAATCTTATTGTTATATTTATTCAAATATTACAAAAATATGCCTAGATACACGGAAAAACATCAGCATTTTGAAGGTTGAAGTATTTCCAGTTAGAAAATGGAGCTGGTAATTACTAATTTCAAAGCCTTTTCGAATTTTGCTGAATACGATCCTGATGATTTTATTTATCAAATTTAAGGTTAGCTTTATGTCAAAATAGCAAATAAAATAAACGACATGCCGAAAACCCGGATATAGGTACGTCACAGACGATAACGCTCAGTAAAAAAGATATTGTATGGTTGAAATAATACTCTTCTTGGTGTGCGTCTTCTAGGTTTTTTCTACATCTAAACTGAACTACTGAACATTTTTGACACATGTTATAAATGTCAAATGATCATCCTAGTACACCATCTAACAAGAGACGAAAGCTTTGTCGGTTCCTTTGAAGTTGGACTTAAGTCGAGACTGACAGATATACTACTTGATACCACAGAGTACACCATCTAACTAAGGCAGTGACAACCAAACCACAGAAAACTGAGTAACTGACGGGAACGAACGAACGGAAGTGTCGACCATGTGTCGACTTGACATTGACATATATACTAATTAATTCTCGCATGTGCACACAAAATTGCGATCACGAAAACGGCTTTCATTCGCCTCTTGTTAGATGGTGTACTCTGTGCTAAAACTGGTTGCAAGCTGTTTTGTCTTTTGACATCTTGTAAATATATATTTCAATTTAAAGAGATTGGAACAGGGGTTACTACGATATCAACAATTCAACAGCTCTGGGAAACGCTTCAAAATAACTACAAATCCATATGTCTGGAATTATTGATATGTACAAACAAAATTTTCATATTTTTGGTTTTGATTTTTCCAAATTTTCATATTTTTTATATTGATTTCTCCAAATTTTCCAGATACTTTTAGAAAATATTTCTGAATTATTTTCAATTATGTTTGGTATTTCATAATACGAAAAGAATTTTATTGTCGTCAATAACCTTGACCTGTTACTTGGCTTAACCAAAAATACACTTTTCCATCCTGTTCCAATTAGTCAGACCTCATTACAAATGATAAAACATTACACGACATCATCAATTACCATTGAATGCGTCGTGAATTACAAAGTTAGTCTTCCTCAATTCGCCATTCAAAAAATTATATTTAACTTTAAATTAACCACGCGCTGGCAACACCTACTACACGCAACCTTTTTTTTTATAAATATCGTAGATAAAATTGGAACTAATTATGATTTGAGACAAAAATATGTATTAAATAATTTACTATCTTTTGTGTATTCCTTATGGTAAATCATTATTCTTTTTGTGAAATCAAACCACAATATTTTTTATGTTTTTCATTTCAACATTCTAACAATGTATTACAAAAAATATTTTTCTATTTTTCACAATTATTGGAGAAAAATATATAAATCTTTACAGAAAATATACTTCTTTACGTCCACAAGCTATGGAAAGACGACGCCTTTTTTTGAAATTTCAAAAGGGAAAATGTTATCGCATGGTCATGGGAATTCATACAATCAGTAACGTACCCAAAACAGTAGCAACTTATTTAAAACTACCGAATTCAAAAGATTACACCGGCCATGCATTAAGAAGAACTGCAGCTACTTTGCTTGTGGATGGAGGAGCTGATATTACTTGTTTGAAACGGCATAGAGGTTGGAGTTCGAGCACTGTCGCTGAAGGATACATTGAAGACTCTTTGTCTAATAAAAAACAAACTGCAGAAAAAATCTTGAAGTCGAATTCTTCTTTACTGTACCTGAATGCAGCTTGATGCTTGATGCAACAGAAGCAACAACAAGTAAGGAGTCACGGGAAATTTTGTAGATGAACTCTTTCAACTCTGCACAAAATTCGCTTGAATTGGAAGTGAATAAATCAGGTAGTGCATTAAATATGTGCGGTGCAACCTTAAGTAACTGTAATTTTACTATTAATAATTATTATCGTTAATAAAGTTTAAAAGTTCAACTAATAATTATTTTCCCTGTTAAAAATTCTACTTTTTTGTCCGCTCACGGCCGTACAAAAAAGTGGCGTCTGTGAAATCATACTTCAACATCATGAATTGACGTTAATAATGTCTACTTTTTTGACATTTGCGGAAAAAAATATTTGTATGGTTTTAGTCGAGGTTTTAGTTCACCAAATGACTGAAATATTGAGAAATTTATTAGAAATCTGCAATAATTTTACAAAAATGGAAACGTGTGTTTCAGTAATTTTTCAATTGCCCTGGTATAAGCCTCATCTAATGAATGTCAAATAATAATAATTAATTTGTTGATATATTGTATTTAATAATAAATGTTTCTTTATGTTAACTTTTGTTTTTTTTCCTCATGCTAGTAGAAACAATAGTGTCCCTAACACGTGCGTAAAGTGACTTTTCCGCACTTGTTTCGGACGCTATTAATATTAATAAATTTTTTTCCCAGTTTCTCCAAAATTCTTCGGTTCCTAATTATGTTCCATAATTAATTTTAAATTAGTATTAAAGCAAAATCTAATACTATATTTTACAAGGTATTTAACACGCCCACATAGCCTTGTTGTACCTAATTTCAAAATGTTATGTGTTTGAAATTATTAATTGGCATCTAATAATAATTATTAACGTCACATTGATGCAATCGCGTATGAAGCCGAATTCTGTATTTGACATTGCGGATTAATTAATAATTTATTAGCGGGATGTTTGCATTTACTATTCCAGACTTTATATTTGGGTAATATACAGAGTGACCCAGGACTTCGTTATAAGAACTTCCAACAAACAATTCCAATGATATACAATATGTCCCCCTAAGTTGGAATCATAAGGATAACTTTTTTATTATTAGTTTTAAGAAGAAAAGTTATTCTTCATAAAAAGTTCTACATCATCTAAAACCTAATCATCCCATCCCATCAACCCAGTCATCAAATATCAAATTTTTTAGTCGTATACGAGGTTTGTCAAATTAATTTTACTCAAGAGTAAAGTACCTTTAATTTTGACAATATCGAAAAATGTTACTAAATAAAGTTGATCTGCCTACTTGGGTTGAAAATCTAGATTTTCTATTGATCAATTTTTCATATGTCAAGTTTTATAATGAAAACTAGTGTTATAATGAGTATCATTATGAAACTGAAAATTGGCATTTAATTAACACCTTATAGTATATAGGAGTAGAAAAATACATTCAAACACTAATTTATAAAGCTAACATCATATTAATGATAGAAACAAACAAATTCAATTCTTACTTATACCAATGCATTCTACATATCCAACTTTTTTCAGTGACATTCTTCGATATTGTCAAATTTAAAGTCACTTTGGAATTGAGAAAAAAATTCTAATGACTTTTTTGGTAGATAATAATTTACATCTATCATCTTTAAGTTTTTATAACAAAGTTCTGAGTAACTCTGTATATTTCCCAAATATGAAGTCTGGAAATAATTTATTTTTTATTTCATTTAACTTATAATGATTTTTTCATTTGCAGGTATGTACAAATTGCCAACTTGTTGTTTCTACTACCAAATTAGGAACTGTAAGTAACAATTATATTCATTAGTTTACCAAAGCATAAAATTTGAATTTCTTTTTTTTCTGTCACCATTAGTACTTTTTAGAAATAGAATATCATTATAGATAGATAAATAGATAGATTTATTTGACTACATTACATGTTTTTACAATGTTTGTAGCAAGTCAGAAATACAAAATGTAGAATGTACAACATTTGACATATTAATTAAGGTTAAAATACAAGTGATAAAAAATATATTCAACAAGGAAGGAATGTCCAATGAGCATGAATACATTTTAAAATTTTTCTAGATATTCTGACAATTCTCAATGTATTCGTTCACAGAGTAAAAACAAAATATACAGGGTGGGCACTATGAACGAACTATTCTCTAGCGTCTTAACGGCAAATAAAGTTAGAAAAAATAAGACGTAGAATTAAGTAGATAACTTAGGACTATAATTTAAAAATATTTTGGAATATACAGGATGCTCCAAAAAAAGCGTGCCGTATCAAAGTTAGGTTCCTTTAAATGGAACACCCTGTATTTTATCACATTTTTGAATTGTACCATCAAAAATAAGGTAAGTTCATCAACATTTCCCTATACCTATCTAGTTCAGTTTCCAGGAAAAATCGATTTTACATAATTTGTAGACCCTCCGAAAAAATACAATAACTTCAAAATAAAAACGAATAACCACATTTGCTTTACACCATCTCACTAACTAGAAGCTTTTAACATTCCGTTTCCAATATTTACTGGTATGCTATCATATACAGGATGTTTTTAATATGACAGTATAACACTAACCATTTAATACATAAATTTCTGGCTTAATTTAAATGGAACACCCTGTATCTGTTGGGTCTCTTAAACGTGGGAATTTATTACCTTTCAGTTGGTATTAGGGTTGCCTATATCTAACTCTGATAGTTTTCGAGGAATTTTAAATTTGTTTTTTAATATTCAATTATTTGCTGACAGCTAGTTACATATGACATGATTCTTCGATGGAAAGTTTTTAAAAATTTAAAATTCGTTATTTTGACAGTAAGTGCTTTGTTATATGATTTATTATTGATAAAAATAACAGCCACGGTCTAAACATCAGTTATCATCAAACCGGGTTTGAGTGTTTGATACAAGTCTCCCTTAGTGTTATTATATGATACAAAACTTTAACAATTAGTGAATTAATGAAACTACATCAATCGAAGTTTTTTGAATACGTTTGTAAATTGATCATCTATTTCTTCAATATTGCTTCTATTTGTAATTTCATCATCTTCTTCTTCAATATCGCTCGGATAACCTGAGGATTATTCTGATTATTTCACTCAATACAAAATACGCGCCTTCGATTGGTTTAAATATGAGGATTGATATCTGGAAACACCATGTTTTCGATTTTGTATTTCGGCACCTGATTGGATACATGCAATTTTCCTATCTGTGTGCTTCGCGTTGTCATTAGTTGTTTTATTCGATATTAAAAATCTAGTGACTGACAGAAAATGTTAAATTATTAAAGAAACGTCAGAATCATTGTATCAAGAAATAGTCTTGACAAATACAACTCGTGTAATTAATGATTATCGAAAATGTTTTCTCTTTTTCGAAACAAATTGTTGTTTTAGGAAACCACACTCGCGCTTACGCACTCGTGCTATTTCCAAAAAATTTGTTTCTCAAAATCGAAGAAATCGATAATCATTAACACACTTGTATTATTATCGATAATTGATTTTCAGTGATTAAGCAAAGATCCTGCTGCTCATTTTCAGCAGAATTATCTATTCATCGAAATCTTCTGAAATTTTCTCAACATTCATACAATGCTCTGAACCACGACATTTTCTACATAAATCAGTACATCGAAGCCCGTGCTTTCGACAACCACATCTGTTTCCTTCACAACCGGTTTCACAGCAACAAGAAATTATTTTTAATAATTCGTCAGGTATGACAGAATCTTCAGTGAAACGCGCCGACGTGGAATGAGAATTTTTGGAATCATCGACAAAAACTTCTTTCCAGCCCCACATTGTTGGTGTTGTTTCGTTTCCAAGCCACGTTTGAAGCTGGTAGAAAACTCTATAAAAGTGTTGTGTAGCCGCACCAACAGTGGGTGGTAGTTTGCCCAGTTTGAATGTTGACTTTGCAGTTGATTTTATATACAGTTGAAATCTTAATTCATTCAGGGGTAATTCTAGTTTGCCTTTGTATATTGATGTTATTAACTTGCAACCATTCCGAGCAATAATTGTTGGATCTGCGTCAGTCAGTCATTATTCGACTTGTATGTTCATAGTAATACTTTTAAAAATAGAAATATCTAATCAAATAATGAAAAAAAGAATCTTTTGTATTTTTTCCGTACAATTGAATAGTGCAATTGGTTTTTTAGTCCAGTAAATGAAGGAGGAAAAAAAGGCAAAGTTAACATTAATGACGCCCTGTTTTCATCTTCCGGTTGGAAGTTGCATTTGGTACATCATTAAACATGAGACAAAGTTCTGCATGAAAACGCGTGCGAGGGAGGAGAAAATGGCCCCAAAAGACCAGGAAAATAGGTTTTCAGCCAATATCTCCTAAAATATGGCAGTTAGAGATTTTCGGCTCACATAAAAATTGAAGTTCAGGTCATTTTCTACAAAAATTGTCCTTATGATTTTTTTCGCAACATTAATATTTTCTGCAAAAAAATCGGGTTGAAATACCGGAAATTTTGAGACTTGTGAAATATGCAAGTTTTGTACAAAATTTGAGCTGGGGGGTGTTGGAAATCCATTATTTTTTGTTTTGGATTGTGGAAACCAATTGTAGATGGCGCCACCACATTTTACAGATTGGGAAAATCCTCGGTGCCATAAATGAGAAACCCTGTAACCAGACACTTTTGATGGATATTTATGTTTCCGAGGGTCTTGTTTTCCTCTCAGATGAGGCCTCAAGATAAACTTAGTAGGAAAACGAGCTATAAGATTAATTCTAGCGAGATGGACCTCACCAGTGGACCTGAATCTAGCAACAATCAGCTTTGCACATGTGGCAAAATACTGAAGTTCATTGGGTTTCTGGTAAGGAAAACTGAAAATGCCTCAACAGAGAAGAATATTTTCCCATAATAGCAGCAACAATTTCTTGCAGATTCTCCGCAAATTTTAGCAAATTTTTTTGCAACCAGATTGATTGAGGTTTTTGGAATAACGAGTTATAAACGTTCTTCATGTTTCATTTATTATAGAAAAATATATATATTTTTTATTTATCAACGGGAGAACCCAATATAATGATACAAGAATAATACATTATAGACTAAAATATTACATAGAAAATTTTTAACAAAAGTACAAGAGATTCGCGGTTTAATTGTCCGTGAATTGATGAAAAAAGTATATAAAAATACATTGCAATTATAACATAAATCTGATTCTTGGTCAAGAACTTCTTCTGGGTCTAGAGCTCCCTCTAGCTCTACTCCGTCAACAACTTCTTCTGAGTCTACAGTTTCCTCTAATTCTACCTCTTGGGATAACATAATATTATCGCTGTCTTTATAATTCGAACACTGGCGTGACTCACACGAACCACAAATAAATGAGCAGACGACACGAGCGCCACGTAGAGCACACGCGCGGCAAACGACGGAGGAACGAAAATAATAAATTATAGCGTATACATTTAGATACACTGGTTTTTTCCCGGGGTATCAAAGGTATGACTTATATACATCGATGGAAAGGTGGGAAGTGGGAGTTTGACCCGTGTTCCGATATTGCCAAAAGAGTCAAGCGTGACTCAATTCACAGGGTATGATAGCAGCAGAATTCCTTTCACGTGAATTTTGAATCATGAGAAAATATGCATTTTTCACAAAGTTATTGAATAATTTGTCCCCCCGCTGATGTGTGAATACACGGACTGTGCTCTCCGGCATACAGCACAGAAGCTCATTATTCGAGGTGCGCTTGGTGCCGTTTTTTTCGAAACCGGTCAAATTTTCGAGAAAATTCATAAGGACCATTTTTGTAGAAAATTAACTGAACTTTAATTTTTTTCTGAACCAAAAATCTCTAACTGCCATATTTTAGGAGATATTGACTTAAAACCTATTTTTCTGGTCTTTTGGGGCCATTTTCTCCGCCCTCGCACGCGTTTTCATGCAGAGCTTTGTCTCATGTTCAATGAGGCACCAAATGCAACTTCCAATCGGAAGATGAAAATAGGGCGTAATTAATGTTAACTTTTTTCCTTTATTTACTGGAATATTTAAGAGTTATTCAAAAATTTAAACAAATCATTGACATTCAATAAAAAAAGATGGTTGCAGAATTCATTTTTTGATTTTTCCAATTTTTTTCGCATTTTCTCTGGAGTTTTTGAGGTTATATGGAAAAATCAATTTTACAAAAGTTGTAGACCTTTTTATGATCTACAACTTTTCTGCTGTACACTTTTCTCTCCGACGACAACTTTCGCCGGAAATCGCAATAATCCAAAATTCCACCCCTTTTCACCCCCACGCATTTATTTTTTTATGTTTGTTCCCATCCTGTTGACTATTTTGTTTTTTTTTTTGGCTTCAAAGTAAGCTAACTCGACTAGTCTATTAGAGACAATCATATATATTCATCTCCATGTATGTATTTCTCAAAAATGTGATGTTACTGCTTCAAATCGGTTTTGGCAAACGAAATGAACACTTAATTTTGCTTTAATACTTCCAAAACAGATTAAACTCATATATAAATATATTACATCTCCAATATTACTTTAGTTTTCAAAATAGATTAAAACTGGTGGTTTTAATCTATTCAGACCGTTCACTAAAAAGCAACAACTACTTCCCTGGCTATATGCCACGGCAGACATTGAATTACACTTCCAAGTTAATCGGGATGTCTACACGATATAACCAACCATTCTGGTTAATAATTAGAAATTAGAAGAGACAATATCAGTTGAGAACCGGTTTCGGCGTATTTGCACCTCATTAGTACAAGGCAGATATTATCCGGAGGAAACTGTAATTATGTGAATTTTGTAACTATTTTTACTGCGGTATTGTGGACATACCGTTAGGATGTGGCTAGAAGATAATTGGTTGTCATAATTACATCTGGGTGATTCTTCTTTTGCGATAATATGTGTAGATAAGGTGAAACATACTCAATACTAGCTCCGTTGTCAATTTAGTGTTTCCTGCTCCATGGAAGTGGTAGTTTAGGTTTATACGTCACTTGGAGTTGCATTTATACAGTATTATACGTATTGGTTGATTTTTTTTTTTTATATTTTTGAGATTGAAAAAAAATTGTTTCCGTAGGAAATTTTACTAACAATCTTAAATGGGAAAACGATGACCAGGGCTAATAATAGCCAAAATTTAATATTTTTGTAATATCCCATCTTTTTTTTTAGTATTCATATATATACAGGGTGATCCGTAAGTAATGGACCAAAGTGAAATGGAAGATTCTTGGCCTAGAAATATTATATTCTGACCGAGATTCTGACTTCCTTCAATAAAATATTGATAATAAAAAAGATACAGGATGGCAAAGTTGAAATGTCAAAAATATTTTATCTCAGTAAATTGAAAGGTTTTTGATATAGAAACAATATGAATATAGGTCTTAGGGCCTGGGAAATCATAATATGTTATCCATTTCGATATATTTTCTAGAGAGAGCCACAAAAGCTGTGTAATTGGTATAACTGTGCTATTAACTTTATTATCGTTTACGATAACTTAAGTACTACTCTACTCTACTTATTGTATCATGTTAAAACTGCATAATTTTTGCGACAGACAGTTATACCTATCATAAGTCTCAAAATTTACTGGTTTTCGAGATATTCGCATTCTTAAACCCTTATTCTTCATAATTTTCATTTCATTTATTAGCAGAAAAATAATAATGTTAGTAGGCGCTGATGTCGGAAAATTTATTATCAGCTATAATATAGCAAGAACATCAATAATTTGCATTAATTTTGCCATAACTTTCCTCAAGGATGTTGCTTTGAGGTAACAGCCCTCAGCCTTCGCAGTCGGATTGTTATTAAGCAATACGCTTTCGAAATCCATGGCAATATTATTACAAATTATCAATGTTCTTGCTATATTATAGCTGATAATAAATTTGCTGACATCAGCGCCCACTAACATTATTATGAAGGGGGGCTGCAAAAAAAGCGTGATGATAGTTAAAGGTATGCCTCCTTGAGATTAAGTAATTTTGCTCATTTGCATTAACAATCAAGCGAAATAAATATTTGCCCATGGTGGAAACGACAGATAACTTAATTGTTTATTGCAATGAAAAATTGCATTTTGCAATTATTACAGTTTTACGTATGCCGAGACACCAAACGTTAGTTTATGAAAAAAAATCCATCGGAAAATGATCGGCATACGTGCAGCGTGCGAATTAAGGGTTGGCACACACCCTTAAAAGTGTAACAAATCATATTATTACTAAATCATATTATCACGTATGCCCTTTTGCAATTGGCCATTTTTTGGCCTAAAGTGCACATATGTCGAAGGGCATACGGTTCTATCGCGCCTAAGAATATTGGCACCTGTATATATCGATTGGAAGGGTATTGGCAATGACATTTTCATATTCAATTGAAATTGCAAAGTGTAATTAACATTGAAAATTATATATCTTCCAAACGGCATTCGTTTATTGTACGATGCAGACTTTGAAAATCGATTTAAAGTGGGTAAATTTTTTTCGATGATTGGCAATCACAGTTTCATGTATGCCAATACATTTTTGTTATTAATATACATAATTATATGAGTGTATTGAAGGACATACGATTCCGCTGTAACTAAAATTTAAAATAAAAAAAATGAATTGCATTGGGCGCATTGCGGCTCATTATACAGTCATGCTGGTAGTACAGGCTCCCCCCGATCGTGATGCCCTACGCATCTGTGCGTCATCTCGGATGCTCAGTGCGTGTGCTTCGTTATTCGTTCGATTAACGGAAAATGAAATATGGTTGAAATAATACGTATGCCATTCAAGAAAATCATATATTTATATGTAGAATTGACAAAAATCGGTATGGCGTACGTTAAAGTGTCATTGCAAAATGACATGAAAATTTTATTAGGTTTTTTTTTATTCTGTTATTTAACGTCGGTCTATTTCTGCGACTGAGGATAATCACCGACGCCGGAGCACTCTACCCCTAACCACTAGTGTTCCAACCAGTGGTAGCGTTCTTTAATGAGCCCAACATCCATGGACTCGTGACCTCGGTTTTACGTCTCCTCCGAAAGACGGCATATCTACATTATACCTTGTGCACATTGGTATAATGCTGGGGGCTGTGATATGCTAGTCCGCTGCAGGCTGTACGGGCCCTATACGATGGTTTTCCCTGGCATGGTCGTCACCCATCCAAGTACTAACCATGTCCATTTGATTAGGTTAGGTTAGATTTTTTTCAACGTATGCCACCTAGTAGGAACTTTGAAAAGATATGTCGATTATATTGTGTGGCAAATCATGGCATATTACAAGGGCTTATGTGAAAATGTCATTGCCAATACCCTTCCAATCGATACAGGTGTATACAGATGTCAATATACTTAGGCGTGATAGAACCGTATGCCCTTCGACATCTGTGCACTTTAGGTCAAAAAATTGCCAATTGCAAAAGGGCATACGCGTGATAATATGATTTAGTGATAATATAATTTGTGACACTTTTAAGGGTATGTGCCAACCCTTAAGTCGCACGCTGCACGTTTGCCGATCATTTTCCGATGGATTTTTTTCATAAAAAGTTTGGTGACTCGGCATACGTGAAACTAAAATTGCATTTTGCAATTTTTCATTCCAATAAACAATTAAATTATCTGTCGCTTCCCCCACGGGCAAATATTTATTTCGCTTGATTGTTAATGAAAATGAGCAAAATTACCAAATCTCAAGGTGGCATACGTAACTATGATCACGCTTTTTGCAGCGGGCTGACGGTCTATTACATAGCTTTTGTGGCGCCACCTAGAAATTACATCAACGTGGATAACATTTTATGAATTCCCTAGCCCTAAAACTCCTATCTTCAAATGTTCACGTTTGTATTTCCAAAATCTTCCAATTTACTGAGAAAAACATTTTCGACATTTCAACTTTGCCACCCTGTATCTTTCTTATCATCGATATTTTATTGAAAGAAGTTGCGTCAGATTGTAATATTTTTAGGCGAAGAATCTTCCATTTCACTTTGGACCACCCTGTATATTAAGTCAATCAAGTCTAGCCAAAATATTAAACATCAAATGTAACTTCTGTCATTCTCAGGATGATATTTTAATATATTAAAATATTCATCAATAATTTAGAATTTTCATATATGTTTCCATTAAAGTGGAAATAATTAGAGACAGCTTCATTTTAGAAGTAATATGAGTAGATTCCACAAAGTAAGGACCCAAACAGTGAATTAAACTTTGTATTTGTAATTTTCTATTATTTCACAAAAAGCTTTCCCTTATTACTTTTCCGATGTAATGTTGAAATTACATTTACATATGCACCCTATTTTATTCTCGTTTCGATCCGAACCTGATGCTATCCACCCTTATTTTGATTAAAAATAACTACTCGATCTGCAATTGCACGTAGCACGTAACGTATGAAAAGCTCTCCTGGAAAAAGAATGAATCTGTGGAGACACATTATTCCTCTTTTCGCCCGAGTTTAGTCGCAGTCACTTGAGATTTGGATAAGTTTTACAAGAATAGAGATGGAAGCATTAAGTAGAACAAATTTTATTGATCGGACCGAAAACGAGTTTAACGGTTTGTTGAAGTTGAAATAAAAATGGGGAGAAAAAAAAAGATTGTGGTGTAATATGCCAAAAAAAAAATAACAAAAAACCATACTTCCCAGTTTTAAATATAGAATAATTTAGAACATGTAGCTTTGGCGTTAATCTCTGCTAATAAGATTAACGTTAGATGGGTGATAACAATTTACTTCAAAATTTCAATTTACAGAATTACAAGGCAATTTAAGCTCTTTGTCAATTATAATTCATCAAAATATTTTAATAGTCCAGTAACTGAAGGGGCAAACCTATCAATATATTTGTCCAATAATTTTTTTTGGCTTGATTTGTAGGTCTTGACAGGTACTTCCAAGGGAGAAAAAGTTCTCCAAGATTGCGCCTTGGCTAAGGGTCCAAAATGGCCCCTAAGCCCCCCAAAAAACGGTTTCCCGCCATTATCTCCCGAAATATGCAATTTGGAAAATTTTTGATCAGGTAAAAAGTGAAGGTCGTTAAATTATCCACAAAAATGGTCCCTATTATTTTTTTCCAAAATACAATAAATACCTACGGATATTCCCATCACAATGAACTTTAAATCATCGAAAAATATTAATTTTTGACCGAGTTATGGAAGAATTTGTCCGCCGGTTTACAAGTTAATTTTATAGACGGTAGCATTTATAGAGGTAGTGCAGCCGCGTAAGCGAGGGGACGTTTGAATGCGATTATCTCGAAAACTATTGCATTATGGAAAAAAATGATAGGGACCATTTTTGTAGATAATTTAACGACCTTCACTTTTTACCAGAACAAAAATTTTCCAAATTGCATATTTCGGGAGATAATGGCGGGAAACCGTTTTTTGGGGGCTTAGGGGCCATTTTGGGCCCTTAGCTAAGGGGGAAATCTTGGAGAACTTTTTCTCCCTTTGAAGTACCTGTCAAGACCTACAAATCAAGCAAAAAAAAAATATTAGCCAAATATATTGATAGGTTTGCCTATTTTCAGGTCTTCAGTTACTGGACTATAAACCTTGCATATATCCATTTTGTATGTGCACCAGTACTTAGTTGTCTTTTAAGTGTTGCACAGTTGGTGCCTGTCGTCAAATGTCAAAATTAACTGTCATGTTAAGCTAACTTGGAGCTCAAAGATGTACCTTAACTGAATTTTTAAAGTTAATGAGTCAGTCGAAAAATGCAATTAAGCCGGCTAAGCAAGTTATTTGTCTCTAAAAAGAATGCCTTGCCAAGTTGGTTTATGTTTTTAAGAATGAAGTACCACATCAATCAGCAATTTCTCGATTAATCTTAGCGACGATCTAAAAACAGGTCCACCAACAAGGAAAACGTCCCACAGGAAAACGTCTATGCGCACAAAAATAGAAAGAGAATACCATAAAGACTCATTGATGGCCACTATAGTACCTCAATTTCGTTAAGCTCGAGGAATTATCATGCATTTGCATTTGAATTAAGAGAACGACTAAATTTTTTCAAGTGAATATCACTCTTAGATCTCGTATCGTGATTATGTATGTCACTATTTTTCTGAAGGTTGTTTTTGTTGATAAAGGTATAAATTAGAAGTTTGTAGAGATATATGCCTGTGAATGTCAGGATGTTATTGCTCTTGAAGGTGCTCCTACAGTACTCCTTGTAGTCTAAGCCAAAGATCAAACGAATAAATCTCTTTTGGAGAATAAATACTCGCCCAATTTTGCTTGCTCTATCCCACACAATTACATTGCAGCTGATTGCATAATATATTAGTGCATAATACAGATTCAGTCAATAATCTTGATATAAATTAGATTTTAAACTATTAAAAGCAAAATATAATTTGTTTAATATTTACATAAACAGTCAATGTGATTTTTAAAATTTAATTTGCAATCTAATTCCATTCCTAGAAATTTTGTATTTTCAGAAGTCTTGATCGTGCAATTATTTAAATCAAAAACAATGGCATTGCCTTGCTTGAGTGGGGATGTAAATTGAATAAAAACTTTTTTTCTCTAATTTATAATAAGGTGATTTCTTTGACACCAAGAGGTGAACTCTTTCATGATTTTTCTTATTTTTTTTAAGTAGCTCATCCAAGCTATCGGCTGTAATTTTAGTTAAAATACTGGAAATTCATAAAATTTTCTTAAATTAATAGCTTATTATGTGTTACGTTATGACGTTGTTGTTCTATTTTTCTAGATTTGATCGTTCACTAAAAATTGAATAAAAGTGCAACAACATATTTGATACGATTCCCTACATTAATTTTTCTAAAGCCGGTACTGGAATTTCTAAGTGTAGCTAATACCAGTCGAATGCTGGATAGTAGTGTGCTGTATCATGAAAAAATTAGAAAAATCAAATGAGCCGTGTAAACACTATAGCCAATTAAAATATATACAGTTGGCAGAAGCAAACGTGAGCCCTGGTGGGCGTGTTCATGTCGCTGTAGTTGTATTTTTGTAGTAACAATTCGATATTTTGAATCGATAACCAAATATCGATACCATAAACGTCAACTGTTAAGAGATATGTAAACAAAGTCAAACTTGCTGAAAATGTAACTCTAAATATTGATAAAAAAATTTATATTGGACCATAACTAAAACTACCGTTTGCCCTAAATGTCTATATTTTAAAATTACATGACTGTATTAATGTCATGAAAAAGAAGGGTCAAGTTTCTATGGAAAGCAACAAAATATGAACTGGTTATTATAGTCCAGTGTTGCCGATGCAAAAATGAAAATTACCCGAACTTACTATTTAAATTATCATAATTTGTCAAAATT
The DNA here is from genome assembly GCA_910591675.1 of Galerucella calmariensis. Taxonomy (NCBI): domain Eukaryota; kingdom Metazoa; phylum Arthropoda; class Insecta; order Coleoptera; family Chrysomelidae; genus Galerucella; species Galerucella calmariensis. The sequence goes on from CAJUYG010001279.1 coordinate 57,563, forward strand.
ACCAAAAGGACACATTGTTTATCTGAATAAAGTCTTCGACCCCAGTGAATATGGAAAATCCCCAAAAACAATAGCCATTTTATTCGCCATTCTACAAAATATTCGAAAAACTATTGGATCCAAATTAGTGAAATTGTTTAAAAATCGGATAATCATCTTAGCATTGACAACACTGATACAGAATGAATAAAATGATGTATGTGGATGAAATCACCCGGTCATATTATTTCGAATATATTTAACAATTACTAATGGACAATCGTTAACATTGGCTCTTGATTGGCTGCTTGCAATGACCTTATTTTAGTTCGCATATTTTCCGGGGCTCATGTTTGGTTCTGACAACTGTAGTTAGTCAATTTTACAAATCACTCTGTAAATTAATAAAGAAGAGGAGTCGACAATTTTTAATAGCTACATGATATCCTCCCGAGGGACTCATGGTAGAAATATTATGCAAAGATCCTTATGGCTCAACCTACTTTTTGTAAAAGTATTTCTTATTTTGTCAAGAAGCGCCTGAAAAATAAATGGCACTTCATTTAGTAATAAAAAACGCCAAATCAATTGCAATGAATTAAAATGAATGAATTAAAAACAATATAATTTTAACAAGTCTAACAAGATTTAATTGAAACCTTAATAAGAATCAGCTATGCAATTATACAAACCTTGGAAATACAGATCTTGGTATTTTCTTTATTTTGGG